>JAJEJO010000247.1:772186-985355 GCA_020662805.1 Glaucomys volans | reverse complement strand
TATCTATCTATCTATCTATCTATCTATCTATCTATCTATCTATCTATCATCTATCTATCTATCTATCATCTATCTAACTTCTATCATCTTTTTACAGAAGAAAATCTTAAATCTTCCTTGATACATTGCAAATAGTTTTTATATTCCATTCCACAGCACCTTCCATGTTTGTTTATCAAGAGACCCTGTTCAGTTCTTAAGACTAAACTTCTTCAGAATTTAAGTTCTACACAGAATAAAAGCAGAATATATATAATATATACATTATATATAGCATATACATAAATATATATCAAATATATATGTGTGTATATATATTTGAGGACAAAGTATTTCCCTTCTTTCCTCCACTCCATGGTAATACTCTGGCTTTGGAAATCTATTTAACATATGTACAAATGTATGTATATGTACTTGTCTGTTTATGTTTTTTAACCACATGCACGTATGGAATTGCACTATATAGTTCTTCATCTCAGTTTTATTATTCATTTTTATTTTTTGGTATGGAGGATTAAACCCAGGGGCTTTTAAACCACTGAGCTACATCCCTAGTCCTTTATTATTTTTTTAAAATAATTAATTTAGTTTTGGGTACTGGGGATTGAAGTCGGGAACACTGAGCCACATCCCCAGCCCTATTTTGTATTTTATTTAGAGACATGGTCTCACTGAGCTGCTTAGCACCTACCTCACTTTTGGTGAGGCTGGCTTTGAACTCGAGATCCTCCTGCCTCAGCCTCCAGAGTTGCTGGGATTACAGGTGTGTGCCACAGCGTCCAATCCCAATCCTTAATTTTTTTATTTAAGAAAGGGTCTCATTAAGTTGATCAGGGTCTTGCTAAAACTTTAGCTGAAGCTGGTCTCAAAATTATGATGTCCTGCTTCAGCCTCCTGAGTCACTGGGAATGTGACACCACATCCAGCTGCACCTCAGTTTTAAAATTTAGTATTAGAATGTTCTTTCAGTGAGGACCAAGAGACATTCAACCTGAAGGTACAAGAATCCATAGCAGGAGGGCAGAGACTATGTGTGTCTTACTCACTTGTGTGTAATTTTGCCAAGCACGTTGTGAATGTTCAATATGTGGAAGCCTTGAGGATATTCTGCTGCAGTCAGAAAATGTCAGGGAGAAAAGTTATCCATAGATGCCCAGTGCTGCTGAATAGGCCTATAGGAAACTTTCTTCAGTGGATTGTGTCCCTGTGAGTTTCCTATTATAGGTGCCAGGTTCCAGAGAGACTCCTTCTTGCCTGTGAGAACCATTTGGTGTTCCACAATCTATTGAGGAACATGCAGCCAGCTGGAGAGGGAATATAACAGCTAAAGAGGTCAACAGAGCTTACAAATTCTCCCTAATGTCCATCAATCAATGAAATATATCCAATCTTCTCTGGAGCAGAAAATACAACTTCAGTGTCTGGAGATATATCTCAGTGGTAGAGTGCTTGCCTAGCATGCACACGGCCCTGGGTTGAATTTCCAGCATCACAAATAAATAGAATAAGAAAATCTAACTTCTAGAGCAGAAAGTATGTTCTTAGTAATTAGTAAGATTACTAATAAAGAATCTTAGTATGATTCTTAGTGGATTCTTTTAAATTAAATTTCAAAATTATCTATGCGTGTATGTGTGTATGTAAGCTAAAATAAGCAAATAACAATAAACAATGAATTTGGACTTTGCATTACATTAGAATTTGTCTAAGATATCCACTTTTTAATACCTCTGCCAAGCACTTTATGATGTGATATTTCGTTCCTAATTCTTCATTGCTGGGAAAATAAAATGATACATATTACTGAATTTGAGCATCATTTCTAGTCATTTTAAAAAAAGCCAAATAACACTTCAGAAGACTTTCAACCTTAATTTTAAGCTTAATAAAAATTAAAACCAATATATGATAGCTTTGAGCATGAAAGAAGGGCTACCTATTGGAGAGACTTCCAAAGTCAACCATCCCCAGAAAGCCTCCAACTTGTAACAGGAGACATTTATTATACACTGACTTTAAGACATTAAACTGTCACCCTCAGGATTTATACTTTTTGCAAAATGTGTACAATTTCTGTGAGGAATTTTCCTCATCCCAAAGGACAGGGATAATAGAAAGGAAGCCTTTTATTAGGGTTTACTTTTAACATGACTTGAATGTACTGAGGAGGCAGGATGCCTGTTGTCCAGCTGGCTACGGACAGTTGGTACATAAATCAGAAGGAATGGGCCACAGTGAGCCTCTGTGTGGAAAAGCTTGTACAAATTGGCAACTGATCATTCCCTCTCTTTTATTTCTGTATAAACTGTTTACAGAAAACTATGTGGCAGAGTGTCTGAGAATAGTGACATTCTAATCTCGAGTAATTCTTAGGAAATGTAATTGTAGGAACAGATTTCATAAAGTGCCTTGGATCATATATAAATCTGTATAAATCACAGACCTCTTTAAATGCCATTTGGACAGCAGAACTCTAGCTGGGACAGCAGCCTGACTTCCCTCTGCAGCTTCCTGAAGGCAACTGCGGACCCCCTGATGGAACCCTTGCCTTCCGGAGTTGGAGAACCTTGCCAATGGCCTCAATTGTTTCCAGAGAACTTGGGAGTAATCCCTCCCCATGATGCCAAAACTTGCCTCCCCACCCCAGTTTTAAAGGCTCTGCTTCTTGTAACAGATCCCAACTCTCTGCTTCGAACTCACTTGCACAGGGGCTTGTAGATACCTAGTTGAAGAAACTGCTTGTTGCCCTTGGCTCTGAACTGGCTCTCTCTGCTGAAAACTGAAAACCTATGTGGCAGATGGCATGAGTCTTGTTGAATGCTATAAACTTGTTCTCCACAGAAGCACTTTCTGGAAGGATGAAGGATGACAAAGGGAGTCCTGAATTTGCTCTCAGCTTCCCAAGGTGATGAGGATCAGTAAAGGATCTTCTTGGAAGGTGGAGTAGTTATGCCACCTTCTTTCAACTTGCATATCATAACAAAAAGATCATAGTTCATATTTATACAAATTTGTATAATCACTAAGAAAAGTCTTGACCATACAAAACTTTACAGAGCTTGTAAAGTTTTCTTCCTGCTGTTCACTGTGCTGGAAGAATCAGAAGCCAATGTAGGGATGGATGCTGTGAACTGGGTTGTTGCTTAGATGGATCTGTATCATGCTCCAAAACATTTGTCCAACCTTGCACCTTTTTTCCATGTGGACTATCACCCTGGGCCTTTAGGACCTCTCACTTGGATGATATCTGTAGTCCCCTAACTTGTTCCTCTGATTCTAATCTTGCCTCCTTTAATTTATGCCTCCAGAATATTGTCAAATCATGGTCTACCTGCATCTCTGATGCCATTCCCCTGTTTTTAACTTTTTGGAGTTTTTCAATCAGCCACAGAATAAAATTCATCTAAGATTGTCAATGTCATTGCTGTCTGCTGCTCTAGGCTCAGTTCCAGTCTTCTAAATCTCACATCATCTACTCTGCTAATGAGTGTGCAACTCATGGTAGATGTTCTGTCTTACTGCTGAGTTTTTCTGTGGGCTGCTCTCTCCACTTGACATGATTTCTTCTCTCTCTTGGCTGGGTTAACTACTAGCTCTCCACCAAGATTCTACTCGTACACTGCCTCTCCCAAACATCCACCCCTGGCCTACTATCCTTCAGGGCAGGTAAGATACACAGCCCTCGGTGACCCCCAGTTCTTCAGACCTAACTCTCATTGCACTTACTATGTAATAGGACTGAAAATGCATGGTCTGAATGTTTGTGAAGAGCTTTTGTGGTCCTGGGGATCAAACCAGGGCATTGTGCATGCCAGATAAGCACTATACAACACAGCTACATCCTCTGGTTTGAATATTTGTGTCCCACATCAATTCATCATTGAAATCTAACCCCCACAATGATGGGATTAAGTGATAGACGTTTGAGAGGTGATTAGGTCATGAATGGAATTAGTGCTCATATAAAGAGGCCCAAGAAAGCTTATTTGTCCCTTCTGTCATATAAGGATGCAGCAAGAAGGTGCCATCTGTGAGGCCAAGAGCTGGCTCTACTTAGACACTGATTCTGCTGGCACCTTGATCTTGGACTTCCCAAGCCTCCAGAACTGTGTGTAATAAATTTCTGTTGTTTACAAGTTACCCAGCCTAAGGCATTTTGTTATAGCCACCCAAATGAACTAAGACATTAACCTCAGTGTATGTCTTCTAATCTGTGACATGCTTGAACACATAAACTGACATATTCATGGTGGTGTTGTTACCCAAAACACAGCACCCTGTCTGACATACATTTGTCAGATGAATTAATAAGTGAGGTTAGGCAGGCAAAATGAGGTAGAAGAAAGGTTTACATTTTCATATTGGGTTTATAAGATTTATAGCAGATTTTATATAAGGTTTATAGTAGGTTTTATGTAAAGTATATGACTTATAAGCATATAGTTTATAAGCAGACTAATTAAAAATAATTTATAAATAATATTTTTAAGTTGATTTTTCATTGGTGCATTATAATTATATATAACAGTGGGATTCATTGTGCCATATTTGTATATGCACATAACATTATTTGATAAGTTTCAGTCCTGGCACTTCCTCTTTCCCTTCCTCCCTTCATTCCTCCCTTCCCTTGTTCCACTTCCTCTACTCCGCTGGCCTCTCTTCTAATTTCATGAGATCCCCTACTCTCTTCTCCCTTTGGTTCTCTTTGGCTTCCATATATAAGAGAAAAAGTGACACTTGACTTTCTGAGTGAGAGACACTTTTTTTTTTTTTTTTTTTTTGTGGTGCTGAGGATTGAACCCAGGGCCTTGTGCTTGCAAGGGAGAGACACTTTTGACAGCATCTAGTTCAGCAATTTTCTTTCACAGGGAGGAAGCAAAATCCCATCCAGTTACTGCGTCTCCTAGTCCACATAGTAAAGTAACAGTTTAACCTCTGAACACATCCATAAACCTACCGTATAAATTGAGTTCTGTAAAAAAAGTATGCTTTAATATTTATGTTCAAGTAAAGAATCAATGTCATGATTCCTTAACGGTACAGTTAGTCATACATATGTACCAATTTAAGAATAATAGAAAGTGCCTAATATTGCAAAGTTTTCCTTAACTACCATATGAAACTAAAGAAAACACTAACTCATGACTACTTCTGGAAGCAACAGTTGGAACTTAAAAGAGAAGCAAGAAGGAGGATGGTCAGTGCTACTGGGAGGTAATACTCGATTTTGCAATATGAAAGGGCTTGACAAGTCAATTAATTTGTCTCTTTCTTTAGTGAAGCACTCCTGCTAACACTCCCCACATTCCAAAGCAATGCTTATCTTTGATGTTAGCAGTGGCACAGTCCCCAAATCTTTGTGGCATTTGGTTACAGTCTTTTAGTCCTGAGGACATGCAGCAAGAGTAGTTTCCCTGGGACCTGAGCAGTGTTCATTGTATGGGCAGATGTTTAGGGGGAAGGGCTGTGTTGTGCTGGCACTAGGCACCCAAGTGTGCACGTTTGTAATATGTGGTATCTTGTAAGCCAAGGGCCCTGGGCAAGAGCCTCTCTTGCCTTACTCTACAATCAGTACTAAATTAAAGAGAAATTCAGGCAGAAACTATAAAGCTCCCCATCACAATATCTTACTATGATATTATTTAATACTTTATAATGAAGTGGTGGTCCACCAGGGTCCCACTACTGACTTCTTACCTTCTTATGGTGATACATTTAAGATCATCTAGGGTATAAAGGTCTAAGGGGAAAGGCCAAGAAACTGGAATTTGCAGTCCTGGGTAGTTTTCTTAAATCTACTAATTACTTACTGGATAACTTTAAGAAAACACAACTTGTTAATGGTTAGCCATTTCAGTTTCTCTACCCATAAAATAAGTCATAAATTATCTACACCCTTGCAAAAGTACTGGAAGAGTAAATGCTCAAATGAAAGGTATCGTAAAAGCATAACGTGGTTTTACAAAGTTGGAAAGCCATTCTGACCTCCATGGAAAGTTAGCATGATGTCAGCCTCAGAGAAAAGGTCTCTGATCTAACTGGTCTCAAATGCGGTAGTGTGTTTTCTTTGAGGTACTCAAAACAAAGGTGTTTTATCAATCTGATCTATTTTCTTGAGAAGATGAGTTGTTTGTGTGTAACATGGACCTATCATGTGAAAAGACAGTGAAAACAAGCATGTTGAGCCCCTTCTATTCAGTTTATATCTCAACGGTTATCAGCAAGGTGCCTGTCCTCCTGTGGGCTGCAGAGGCTCTTTGCTCCTCATTGACTTGGTTATAAATCTGACAGTCTTTTGCCCTCTGGTTCTACATTTCGGCTGTTTGAGACCTTGTGTCTCTTGGAGCCACCGCAATTTGGATTAAGGATGTATCAAGAATCTCAAAGATCATGATATAAATGTGGTTAAAAGCGGACCTTTTTTTTTTTTTTTTTAGGATTGGGGACCAATTTCAAAGTTTATTAAGAAGGCAGTTAGAGAGAGAGCCAGCCACACCAAAATGGTCTAATCTCTTCTCAAAGGATTCTGCATCTTTGATCTGTTCTTACTTCACAGAATTCTCTGTTTCACTCCAATTCAGGCATGAAAAACAGGGCTGAGCTGGTCTCTGGGTGCTCAAGGACTCTGGAACCAAGGGACAGAGTGTGATAGAGGCCTGGGGCCTTGCTGATCACTAACTTCCTGAGGTTCTAGGATGAAAATGAGTCACAAAAAATGGGAGACTACGAATGCAGCCTGGGAAGTGGATGTTCATTCGTGTTTTCCATTTTCCACAGTAAGGAGGTTCTTCACCTTGAGAGAACCACTGGTCACACAGTGGGTGTTTTTCCTTCTTGAGAGCCTCATGAGCCAAACCTTTGTTCACCATTATCTCCTCAGGAACTGACTTGGTCTTGAGCATAGTAGATGCTCCAAAAGATTGCTGAACAAACAGATGCATATAACACTGCTTTATTACTCTCCCTTTGGTAATCTATTCAATTGGTAATTTTTTCTGATATTTTTCTTATAAGAACTTCCCAAAACTTTTCCCATCCTGAAGTTCCCCACATGCCAAATGAACAAACTATTTCCATTTTAATTTTTAAATATCAGAAGAATGCAGTAACCACAGTTTATATTTTCCCTATTCTCCTCAGGGCCTGTGTTGTTCATTTAAACGCAATTTGCTGCATGTTTGGGTCAGTGGCTTAAGGCGGGAGGTTCTTACAGTAATTCGGCGCTGTTGAAATCCCAGAACCTTGACCAAGGTCTGGAGAAGAAGCCCAGGATTGGTGGTGCTGAGGCCCGTGCTAGTTAAGGACCAGGCAGTGGTCTGCCGGCTTTGGGCCGCAGACCTTCAGCCTGGCTGGTCTGGGTTAGCATGGAAACAGTCAGCAATGCCTGAGAAAGCTGGGAGGCCAGGCCAGATGACGAGGAAGATTATAAACCAGAACACTTCCGCCTTGGTATTTGAAAACCACACGGTATTTTACAACATTCCTGCCTATTAACTGCTGGGAAGGGCACTACCTTATTGCCTTTTGCATAATGGAACCAATCTTTCCCCTCAGAGGCCCAGTGTCGCTTTGATCGAGTTCAAAAGGGGGAATGATGACTAAGGACCTTGGGAACCAGACTGAAGAATCTCAGTCATACTCATGGGTTTTTTTTTTTTTGAGGGGGGGACTGTTGTTTGTTTTTATTTTATTTTTTTTTACTGACGCATCATTTTGGTAAACAATTCCTATAGTCTGCGCACTTATCACATTCCTCACCCAAATATTTGCTATTTATAAAATAATCAAGGAAACAGACTTGTGTTTATTATTACTAAATCAGCAGTGGTTTGATGAATTAAAAACAGTCTTACTTTTTCCTCTGTCCTCTCCCTTCGCCAGCCTCTTGTAAAAGTGCCAACATGATACACCCAACTCTCTCTTTAAACACTAAAAACAAAAAATAAAAGTGACCTCCATGACCTGTTGGTTGCCCAGGTTAGAGTTTGGGCCAACAGCCAAGCCCCCTGGGCACCAGAGGTAGATGTTTGGAACCAACTGAGTCGGAAAGGGATACAGTAAATGTCTGTTTCCGGTTCACAGGGGCCTCAGCGTCACCACATAGTTGGGACGTCTGACCAGTTTCCTGACTTTGAGAGTCTCCGACTTTAAACATGAGGGATCGTCCCTGGAGAGGAAAGGAAAGACACACGCAGGAGTCTGCCGCTGGCTCCACCAGCAGTCACTCTCAGGATGGTTCCTCCAGACGGGATTTAAACAAAACTATTCTGATAGGGAGGGTGCTTTCTGTGGCTGTCCTGAGGGAGGGTGATGGTGAGGCCCAGGGTGTGCTCGGAGTCTCTGAGCGCAGAAGACCAGTTCTTGACAATGCTGCTTCCAGGAAGCCCCCTCTTCACTAGTAGTGACACATAGCACTTCAGTTCAAACCCCTCCAAAGGCTGGTTCACCACCTCGTTGTATGTAAGTGCTTCTATTTTTGTTTTATGCATGTGGAACAAAGGCTTTGATAGGTGAACACTTCTAAACTTCCGTTTCTAAAAGAGATTTGCTAAATCATTCTGAAGAGGGAATCAAAGAATTCCAATGAATCATGTTATTTTGAAATAACTAGCCTTTATCTGACTAAAGTTCTAGGTCTCCAGTCACTTCAACTTGGCAGAGTTGCCACAAAGCTTAACATATACATTTACACAGTCATGTCCTATTGTGGAAAGTCCTTAACCTTGTCCTTACTTTCTTGAGTACGTTACTAAATGCGGTGGTAAGTCTCACCCTTCTGTTAGAGGTCTTGCACTAATTACTATTATTCCTTTATAATGTGCCATGCTGGATTAAAAGTAGGTTTTCGCTCTGCCAAGGTGACTGGTAGCTGTTATCTTCTCAGGGGAACCAACTTTTTTTGGGCGAGACTTGTCTGAGACATGCCAATACATGCACTATTTCTATGAATAAATCAGCCGTGAATGAAGACGGACACTTATAGACTATGGTACATTATATGTTCATAAGTAAAAACCTCACATTCATGAGCAAAAAATTCATTTACCATAATAAAAGCAAAAATTTGATATTCATAATAAAAACTTGAGTAAATCATTTCATGATACCTGGAGGAATCCTAGGTAGGAACCATCTTATCTCACACAATAAGAGCAGCCATGGTGAGGCAGTGGAAGCAATGAGGCCTTGAGCTTCTGGCATAGGCAGCCCAACAACCAGAGTCAGGGGAGGAATTGGAGGGAATTTGTTGTTTTCTCTTCCAGCATTCTGAAACAACTAAGGAGCTAGCCCTTTATAATTCTAGGGCTAGCCCAAATTACTTTCTGTCAGGATCTTTTGCCTTGAACTGCTTTTCGGCATCAACCTAGTTTCTTCTTGCTGGAAAAACATTATTTTATTGTCTGAAAGAGAGCATGCTTCAGTCTAGGATGCCATTGGGAAACCCCATTCATGCCTTATCCCAACTAAACTATTAGTTTTCTCTTCCAAGAAAATGCAAAGAGACAAATATGCAACCATTGCTAACTGGTAGCCTAATGATTTTTTAGAATTGAAAAGTTACATCATTTGTCTTAAAATTTCTTCTACTATAAACTTTACAAGAACACAAGACCATACCTTACATCTTTATATTGCCACAATGCCCAGTATTACTTATGAACATAATTGGAGATGAATAATGTGTCCTTTAAATTTGCTCTTACCACACCAAGCGACTTTTTCATAGAGAACTTTGGCCAAACAAAGACTAAGAGTATCTTTAAATTGATAGAGAAGTGATGAGGATAGTTCTTATTTCACAGAATGCAAATTTAGAATGCAAATCTAGAATGATGACTGACTTTCTTGTTTACTGTCTGTTCGAATTGAGGAAGGGAGGACTGTAAATAATTGAAAAACAATGTACAATTCAAACAAAATTAATCTGAACGTGGCTCTGATTTCTGGTGAAGTCTACACCTCAGTAGTGCCAACAATCTTTTCCGTCCTTCCTTCATTCGAACCTCTGTCTGGCTAGTTAGGACCCATTTGGGAACAGGACTCAGGAAAAGGATCCAGACCAAATGGCAGAGTCCAGGTTTAAATGGAAAACTCAGAAGTTACAGTTGAAGACCATCTCTTGCACTATATCACTTTTTATCCTGGGGAAATGTTTTTTCTGTTTTCATGTGTGAAGTTCTTACCAATTTAGATGAATGGCCTAGATGTGTATGAATTTCCTGCTGACTCTGTGATTGAAACACATATAAATAAAAATGAACTGAAGCAGGGCGCGGTGGCACACGCCTGTAATCCCAGCACTTGGGAGGCTGAGGCAGGAGGATCGCGAGTTCAAAGCCAGCCTCAGCAACTTAGCAAGGCCCTAAGCAACTCAGTGAGACCCTGTCTCTAAATAAAATACAAAATAGGGCTGGGGATGTGGCTCAGTGGTGGAGTGCCCCTGGGTTCAGTCCCCAGTACCAAAAAAAAAAAAAAAAAAAGAACTGAACTTTGCATTGTGATATAGTATTATGCCAAATGTAGAAAGAGCTTAAGAATGCATAATAATAATAATAAATAGCTAAAAGTGGGTAAATGAAGTCAAACTTGGAGAATTAAAATCTCAAACAATTTGGGATCAAAGATGGTAAAAAAAAAAAAACAAGTAAACATTTACATACTTGTAATTCAAGATTTTTTACTATTTTTTCTTCCTCTAGGTTATTTAAAAACACATTTCAAAGTTATAATAATTTTGAATAAAGCCCCCAGGTAACTCGAATCTATGAAAATTTGCTCCTGGTCATTTGAATTTGACACAATTCAGCAATTTTTGAAATTTGTATTCCAGTTATTCAAGTAAATGAATAGTGTCATTTGGTTATTTGATGTGATTTTTTTTCAAGTGACTCTTTTAAGAAACTGCTTCTGGGTATCAATACTAAAATGAAAACACTGGCTAAAGTCATAAAAGCAGGAAAATTAATTTCAGGGCATTTTAAGCCTCTCCTGCTTCCTGGGCTCACAGGGCTTCAAAAGTTGAGAATTTCTCTCTGATGTCACTGTTCTCTGAAAGCCGATCCATTCAAATCCATATGGTGGACATCTTTGAATCACATACTGCTTACATTTTTCAGTGCCTCAGAAAATGGAATTTCCCCCTTTTAATCCTCAAAACCAAACTCAAATGAATTGTTTGACCCACCTGCAGCTTCCTCAGAGCAAAATAGCTTTTTGATCCAATACATAATTTCCTCATATTCCACAACCTCCAAATTATCCTATATTATTAAATTATCCTATTTTAATTTTAAATCCGAATCATTGTTATTGTCATTGATTCTTAGTTGGGAAAATGGAGGACTTTTTCTTGGAATACATCATGAAGATATTACATAAATCCAAGGCAGGAAATTTCTTATTTCTTTGTTTCTCTATTGCAGTCTACAACTTTGTTAATTCAATAAATGTCAACATAGTGCCACAGATTTTGCAAATCTAGAAACTTTGGGCTTCTAAAAACCTTCGTCAAGAAGAAAACTTCTGCCTGCTGAACAATAAAAACCATGTAGAGGAAACAGGGTGAACCCGGCTGGTCTCTGCCTCAAACAGAGGATCCTGGTGCTAGGGGCTGAAAGGAGAGACGGTGTGATAGAATTGCTGCAGCTCAAGAAGCACTGAGAGCCTCCAAGAGTGGGTAATCAACACAGGGCTGATGGGCAGGCCTCTCCTGGCCTCTGACTCTTCCCTGACCAGCTTACAATTGGTATTTTTGTGGTTGCATCCCTTCAATTAACTTCAAGCTCAGCCTTCATCCTATACCAACACCCAGTTGTATTTCTCTAGAAATCTCTCTCACCTTGCACACACCCTTATTTTGTATCTTTATCTTGAGAAGACATAAACCATTGCAGTACTTTTACATTAAAACTTATTGGTAGTTCTAAAAGTCCATAATGTTAACCATGCACTCATGAGTTCTTGATTCATACCCTGTTCCATCTGTGGGGAGCCTACTGCTTGTTTCCAGGCCAATTAATTGCTACCTAACCCTTGAGACTGATTGTGCCTCATATGCTCTGTGCAGCCTCTGTGTGGCCTTCATACCACCACCTCTGTGCTTCCCAAGAACTCTGGTCAACCTCTACCATACCTTTAGAAAAATTGTATATATGTGTGTGTTCTAATTAGTTAGAATGCATTTTGATACTACATAAATGGAGTATAACTTCTCATTCATCTGATTGTACATGATGTAGCATTACACAGGTCATGTAATCATATATGTACATAGGATAATAGCATCTGATTCATTCTACAATCATTCCTACCCCCATGCCCCTTCCCTCCCTTCTGTCTTGTCCAAAATATCACTATTCTCCCCAACCCCCATTGTGAATTAGCATCCACATATGAGAGAAACATTCGGCCTTTGGTTCTTTGGAATTGGCTTATTTCACTTAGTATAATATTCTCCAGTTCTATTCATTTACTGAAAATACCCTAATTTCATTCTTCTTTAAGGCTGAGTAATAGTCCATTGTGTATATGTACCACAGCTTCTTTATCCAATTATCTGCTGAAAGGCACCTAGGTTGGTTCCATAGTTTAGTTATTGTGAATTGAGTTGCTATAAACATTGATGTGGCTCATCACTGTAGTATGCTGATTTTAAGTCCTTTGGGTATAAACCTAGAAGTGGGATGACTGGGTCAAATGGTGGATCTCTATCGTACCTTTTAAAAGACTTTGGATTAAATTATGTTGCTCACCATCAAATCTGTATGTTGAAGTACCCATCCCCAATACCTCAGAAAGTAACCATATTTGAAAATAGGCCTTTACAGAGGTCAGTTAAAATGAGATCATTAACAAGGGCCCCAATTCAGTATTACTGGCATCCTTATGAGGGAGACACACTGGAGAAAATGCCACGTAAGGACACAATGAGAAGGTGCCATCTGCAAGCCAGAGAGCGAGGCCTTAGGAGCAACCAAATCCCAAACTTGCTGACTCCTTTTGCTTGAGCTTCTAACCTCCATAACTGTGAGAAAATGAATTTCTGTTGCTTAAGCCATCCAGTTTGTGATGCTTTGTCACAGCAGCCTTAGCAAACTAATACACACTGGTCTACAAATTATCTTCTTAGCCATCTCTACTTCCACATTTAAAACATTCTGAAAAGGGACTGCTTTTCATCACTCTATTCACAAAACCTAGCAGAGTATCTGGTAAAAATCAAGAAATGTTTGTTAAATAAATACCCAAAAAAGAGAATCTTCCTGACTCCGAGGATCATCAGATTGCTTGCCCCCTTGTTTTCCTCCATGTTTGTATCCATCCTTTTCTGGCTGGCAGCAATGATTTGAGGTCTTCTCTCACACCTAAGTCTTTTAAACCTACTAAGTTTATTCCTAACCTTCAGCAATATCAGGTCAGTGATAACTGGAGCCTTCCCCCACCACACACAGAGAGGTTGGGCTCTGTGGTTTCACATCATGGCAGCATGCCCGCCAACTGACACCAATTTATATGAACACAAACAGCAAAACATGATATACATGCCTCTTTACTAGAACCAGGCTGGCAACTCAACCTCAAGGAAGCTGAAATTTTCTGAAGAAGAACTTCTTTCAATTGCCAGTTGTCAAGTAGATGATCAAAACAAGAGAGGAAGTGGCTGATATATTGATGAAGTAAATGTCAAAAGGGTGGGAAGTCTGCTCTGCAGAGTGTTGGAAGCTCACATCCTGAAAGTAATTACCCCTAAACCCCTCTTACATACAGATTTTTAGTTTTTTTAAAAAAAACAAATTATGGGATACTAACATATAACAATTCAGAAAGATCACATTTATGTGAATAAGACATGATTATACTTCAAAACGTTTCCTTCTAGCATCATTTATTGCTCACATCCTCTGGGTGCTAGTGAACACCTAGCAGAGTTCTGAACGGAGTAGTCACACATCCGTAAAAGCTATACTAGTTTTTGCATATACTTACTATCTGCTTGACTTTGCTATTCTTGCTTAAGAAATGTTATATTTAAATGGAATATTTTATGGGGTGCATTCTCCCATGTAAGGGGAGCCTTGTCCTGAGGCAAGGAGACTCAGGATATTCTGGGCTCTGGACACTGTATCCAGTATTGGGAAAAATATTTCCTCCTATAACATGATTTTTTTTAAAAGACAAGTGGTTTTATTCCTAAGTCCTAGCTTAAATAATAGGTCTAACAAATATTGATTCTTTTTCATCAATAAAGATGTTTAAGGGTATAAGATAGAAACATTTAAGAGTATAGAGTTCTTTAATATTTCAACTACACTGAAATTCTTTGCTTCCCAAAGAAGAGTTACAAGGCAGAGTAGACATTTTAAAAAAAGAAGTGCTCTAAGTTTTAGGCCCAGATGTCCTCAGGTGAGAATTCGAGGAGGATCTTTTCTATGACTGAAGATAACGATGAGGATCCTTGGGTCAATTCCAAGGTTTGTCTCTTCCAGAGACCCCACTAAGTAAGTGCTGTGTGCAAGAGAGGATGCAAACACTTGGAGAACCATAGAGGATGACAGTCTTTAATTGTACCCTTGAGGAGTTGACAGCAAAGTTGAGGACAAAAATCAAATCATGATTGCTCTAGTTTGGATGTTTGTTCCTCAAAGGTTCATGTCCTGGCAGCTTGGTCCCCACTGTGGTGGTAGGAGAGGTGGCAAAACTGTTAAGAGGTGGGTCCCAGTGGAAGGTGATGTGGTCCTCAGGGACGCTGCCCCTGGAACGGATTAGTGTAGTTATCATGGGCCTCTAGCTTGTTCTCACAAGAGTGGGTTGTTATGAAAAGAGCAAGACTGGCCCATCCTCAGTCTCTGGCTTCTTGTCTGGCCACATGATCTCCTTCATGTGTTCCCAGGCCATTGTGATGCCATCTGCAGTGACACTTTCACCAGAGCCAAGCAGAAGCCAATGCCATGCTTGTGAACCTCCAGAACTGTAAGCTAAATCAATCATTTTTCTTTACAAATTACCAAGTCTCAAGTATTTGGTTTTAACAATGGAAAATGGATCAATACAATGATCAAACTTCAAGCTAAATAAAGACAAAATTTGTCAATAACAGATGGAAATGAAAAGCAATGGTAGCTTTCACAGACTGTCCGTGGCTAATTGTCGAGTGAGTTCTACAAGCAGGAAGTGCTTAGACCTTGGAGAGAGCATGCTTGAGAAGGCATCCTTAGACAAAGAGAATGGAGGTAGGTGGAGAGGAGGCAACATGAATTCACCCGGTTCCTCCTAGGCAGGCCTGAGGTCAATTCCACCTCAGACGGACATTTCCTTTTGTTCTGAATGATTTATCAGAAGAAAACAGAGATCATGAACTCAGGCCTTAGAGTTAATAGGAAGAGTAGATGTGAGCTGAGACAATTTTGGGTACAGCCTATTTTACACATTAGCATTTCTGATTCCAGAAATGATTGTTATGTGTTGATTTACTTTTACTTTATTGCCTATTTCCCTAGTCAAAAGTAAGTTCCTCAAGGGGATGGATTTAGCATTGTCCCACCTTTGGATCCACAGAGTCTATATTACTACATGGCACACAGTAAGTGCTTAGTGCATGCATTTTGAATGAAAGAAAAATCAATGAATAATTAATACTAAAAAAGTACAGCATCTCATATTATTGTTCAACCATGTATTTTTCAAGTTTCTTTTTATCTCTCTCATCATCTTCAGCCTTTGGATCAACAACAACAACAAAAAAAATGTTGCAAGCAACAGGATAAGTGCCAAATAAGTGAGATCATTTGGGGTTTTAAAGTTGTTCCTATGAGTTATGGCTCCTGGAACTAGGTTTATTTGCCTTGAGAAAAGTAGGAAAGGTAGTGGGTGATGGTCTTTCCCCAGCTTCCTCTTCCACCTCCTGGTCATGCCTGTACCCTCTGTGGCCCTCTTGCCCATCAATATCTAAAAATAAAAATCACAGACAAATTGTGGGAAGGAAACAAATGTTTTCCCATGTAGCCTTTCTAACTGCCATAGAGAGAGGGTTGGAATGTGACTTCTTTCTCTAACCCACCTCAATGCCCCAATTTTAAGCCCAGCCATGGTGAATTAGCTAAAGCATGCCAAGCAAAGCATGACAGTTAGCACTGCTGTTTTCCATGACACCAGGTCAAGGGGCCACGTGTTTCTACTGTGAAATCACTTGGCTTTAGGCAAAAGTACCTATCATCGCCACAAGAGACAGGCTTATTTTGATCTAATTTTCTGTCCCCTCATAATCTTGGCAAACTAAACTAAATTTGGTTTGTTTTAAGTATACAGACCAGGGTTTACACCAACCCTGGGAGGGAGGCGGTCAACAATCAGCATTTTATCATCTCATCTTGGTGTGTGACCAGCTAAAGAATCTCACTAAAATCATATTGGCAGGAAATGGACTCATTTATAGCTCCCCACTGGGGAGCGGGCTTGTTACTGGTGCGTAGGGGAGGTAAAGTGAGTCACAAATGTCAGCTCTGGTTCAAGTGAGCATCCTCCCGGACTTCAGATTGCTGATACCTCACTGCACACTCCATGTGTGGCACAGGGCTCTGATCTACACACACTTGAACTTCTCAGAGCAAATCCTGTCCCCAGACCTGCAAAACACTTCATTGCTTAAGAAATGACAGAATTACTGAATATTTTCCTTTCTTCTGACTTATAATGCACGTCATCAACCACGTCAAGGAAAAAAACAATGTGCAAAATATTGTCTGGGGTTTCTCACCCCTTCTAAGATATTTTTATAGTGAGTGCTCAGCTTCAAAAATGGTTTCATTGGAAGATTTTGATGTCCTTGTGTGAGATCATCCAGAACTTCAAATAAATAAAATTTTGAACATCTCTGGAACATCTTGTGGGAAGGTAGGTTAAAAAACTTAAGTGTTTTTTGTTGTTCATGTAAAAAAACACTATAAAGTATAGAAGAGTCTTTTTGGACTTTCTAGAAATTTTTTTATAATGTGTATACATTAGTCAGGATTCTGGCAAGAACAGAATCCACCCCAGAATTGCAAGACAAGTGGGCAGAGATATGGGCAGGTTGCAGGAATTAAAAAGTGGTGTTGAGGTGCCTTGCAGCAGCAGGAAGAATTACCACACTTGGTCTGAAGGACAATGGGAACACAAAGTGCCACTTGAATCCAGCAAAACTTAGGGAAGTCTACAGTCCTGCCAGGCACCCACCTAAAGGAGGCAGGAACCCATGAAGAAATAGATTGCTGTCTCCTTCTAACCTCTGATTTCCTGCTGATGCTCATTGGCCAAACTCAACTGGAAGCCAATGGTAGGGGTGTCTCAGTGGTTTAGAACACAGGGGTCAACTTTCCCTGGACAGAGAGCAGGGTAGAGAAGGGCAGAGTATTAGCCTGCATAGCTGTGTGTGTGTTTTTTAAAAAATATATCTATTTTATTTTATTTTTTTGTGTGTGTGTATGTGGTGAAGATCAAACCCAGTGCCTCACACGTGCTAGGCAAGCACTCTACCAATGAGTCACAACCCCCACCCACAGTTCTTTATGTGCAATGATTTTGTTCATTTACATTTTTTGCCAATATTTATGATATATTGGCAGACATTTACCCTGTTTCTCTCGTTATCCTGACTTCTTTTGTGACTCTGTACTCTGTACCCATATTCTGGGCCCTGAACAGAATTTATCTCTATGAAATGCTTAAACTCTTCTCTATTGGAATTAACCCTGATCTCCATATCAAGCAAATGAAATCTAAAATTATGAAAACTGTGAAAGTACTCCTCACCCTTTATGAATTCACATAATCCCTCAACTTGGCACAGTGTCATTCTTACAAGGACATTAAAACATTTTACTTTCATTATCTTGTAGATCTTTACCATATCTCTGTTGGGGAGGCATCCTGGATAGTACCTAGTACAGTGATATACGAAAATAGACGCTTAATAAATGTTTGTTGATGGGATCACCATCAAATGCCTCTTGTGCAGATAGGGGAGCTCATGCTGAAAAGTTAAGCAACTTAGCCAATATCTCGTGGTGTGCCAATAGGAATAAAAGCCAAGTCAGAAGGCTTACCCTGAATATGCTGCTTCCAAACAGAGATTTTGCTAAGCAGGGCAAGAATAAGAGTTTCTTTTTTTCTTGTACTTTGACCCAATCTTGAGAATAGTTGAGTTATTCAGGTCATAGTTTTTTTCAACTGACCTGTTTCCTAGATTGTCAGAAAAATGTATACTCCATTATCACTTCTTAATCATTATTCATGAAATGTTACAAGCAGGATTAAAAATGATGAGTGAGTTAAATACTTAAAGCAACTGAACAGAACTATAATAGTTTCTCATTTCTGGAAAAGGGAAAAAGAAAAATGAAGAAGAGATTAAACATAACATTATTTGCTATAGCAAATCTTCCATAGCAATGAAAATAGGAAGGAAGACCTGGAAAAATGAAATGTACATGATTTTAAGATCTCTGTGGATATTATGAATCCATCTTCAAAAAAATGTCCAAAGCTATATTCCAAAGTTCTAAATGATAGTTTTTCTTGGATGTCTCTGTTTTACTGAATCATATGAAGGATTCAAATAGACAAGGAGAATCCAAGGGGCCTGAATTCAGTGATAGACATAGAAGGTTAAATCAAGCAGATTAAATTTCATACAGGGGCAAGTCATTGGTCAACAAGGAAACATTTGGGGATAAGGCTGGTTTAGAGATTTGGAAGCATACACGGAAACTTCCTTTGGAGAGTGCCACCTGCCCACTTCATTTGTGGATGGTTCCTGTGTGCACAGCCTCATGGTAGGTGCACACGACATCCTTAAGGGAAACCAACAGCAGGCTTGGTTCTTCTCAAAACCACATTGATTTCAAATCAGTGATAACCAGTTTCTAAATAACATGTTTTCTCAGTTGAGCATTTCCTTAGGCTCCTTCCTTATAACCATATTAATAATGGAATTCAACCTCCTACATAGTAAATATTCCTCTCTCTTGAATGTGACTTTCCCATATCTCCCCATTGCCTCGTCCAGGTTACTATCCATCATTTCTCATCTGGACCTTATGGGTCAGATTCTTACTTGGCCTCTCTCCATCCACACTCCCAACTCAACCCTCTCCACACTGCAGTCATCATCATTGTTTAAAAACACAAATATGTTCAAGTCAATAACTTAGGAGGTTTTCCATTAACCCTAACCTTAACCCTAATCCTAATCCATAGTCTTAAAATAATCTCTTTGTGCTCAGCTTTTCAGCTCCCCCATCATTCTTCTTTATCTTACATTCCCCTCTGTTAGAAAGATGAAGTCCAAACTCAAGGCCCATCATGTTCAGACTACAGCCTGTCTTTTCAACTCCATCTACTACCACTCTCTCTTCTTTGTCATCTATTTCCGGGAACACATTTGCCTATCATTGCTTTATCTCTTAAGACTCAGCTCTAACGATTCTGCTCTTGACACTACCAGTGACACCACCCTTCTCTATGTCACTCTAGTGGATTACACATACCTAAATTATTGCATGGACTCTTTGTAGAGTTCACTGTTTATACATCTGTCTCCTCAATGGAGAATAAGGTAAGAATCTTCAACCTACTGAGGATTGTGCTTCCTTATCCAAAATAAGTACTTTTCTTAATCTGGGAAAAGAAGGTTCCATGTTTTGGAAACCCCATTCTGGCCATCCTTCAGTAGTGTCCTTGCACAACAGCTAAGAAGTCCACAGGACTAAAGAGAAGTACCTACCAGATCCTGTGCTTTCCCAGATCCCACGCTCCTTACTTATAGAATTTGTTCTGCTAATTCTAGAGTTCCCTCTTCAAATAGTCTGACCTTCCTGAAGGGCCCAAGCAGGTGGTATACTTACTTCTAGACTCAAGAGGTTGCCTTGCTTGGCCATTTTGCAGAAGCACATGGACAGAACTGGTGTACTGGACTGTCCACAGGTGCACACATCAAATGCCTAGAGATGTAGGTCAGAGTCAGGACTAGGAAGGGAAGGCAGAGAGGCAGAGAGCTGAGTGCTAGGACATGAAGGATTTGTACAGCCCTGAAGTTGAACCTGGTCTTTGGGTAGTAATGAAAGTATATTTATCATGTTGGGAAGATGTAACATATTTTGTCATTTCAACTTTTAAGTATTTAGACATATGTCATGTAAACTTCCATTTGTACTCTTGTTTGTACTTCTATAAATGTTAGGGGCTGGTGTCATCTAACATAGTGAGTCATGCAGGTAATGCTTGATGCATGGTTGAGGATAGGCTCAAGGAAAAAGGGGGGAGGGATCATTGAGAAAGAACTCTGTGGTGTTAGAAAAATAGAAAATAATAGAAGATATTAATTAAAATTAAATCATCAAAGTAGCAAAAGTACTTTTAAAAAATCCATATATTCAAAGAACAAAAAAAAAACCTTTTGCTAGAAAGATGTTATTTACTAAATAAATGATAGATTTCTTTAAAGGCTTATTTGAATATTTACAAAACACAACACTATTCTACAAAGCACTCCATAGATGAGTTAAGAACAAAGTCAAATAAAATATAAATCAGACAGAAACACAAATTGTGGGGGTCACATTCCATCCAGAGAGGAAGAATTAATAAAAACTAGCAACAAAATTTCTTGGAACCGTCACGTCAGATCTCTGCCATTCCAAATGACCTCTTTATCCTTCATGGTCAGATAAGATCATTACTACAAGGAAGAGGAACATTTGTCTTCCAGATGGAACCTTAGGAATTAAGGTCCTGCTTGCTATAAATATGATTCCAATGAGTATGGGTGCTTAACTTTTTCTCAGGTGTTAAGAATCAATGGCTCAGCATGTTGAGTAAACAAGAATTCTTATCTCTTATCTCTTTTCCAAGGATAACACTTTTATTGTCACATAAATTTGTGTTGCAAATAAATGTAAAAATATGTGTAAGCATATGCTTATATATGTAGACACAAAGGAAGATATCAAAAAGAGATAAAGACAGGTAGATAACTACCTGGGATATTAACTGAGAAACATCTTTTAAGTGACTTGTATGACCCTAGTATTTGCCATATTATGCTAAGCATAGGGGATAAAAGGACGAGATGTGGGCACGCTGTGTTGGTGTGGGGGATGAGGGGTGGGAGGTGGCTCAGAATTCCAACTGCCTGTCATGAACAGACATGATGATTGGCTGTTATATTAGGGTTTTTCATCTACTTATCACCATGTACATGTAGGTATTAACTCCATTTTCTAGATAAGGAGACTGAGGTTTAGAAGAACAGTCCAATGAAAGGGCTATCTAGTTGAACAGCTGCCAGAAGAACTATTTAAAAGGGACTTAAAACATATTGAAATTAATCAGAAATATGATGTCTGTTAACTCAGAATCATTTTATTGCATGGTTTCTTCCCTAACTGGGGATGTGTAAATTGGTACCACTTCTGCTTAGCATATGTATTAATCCCTCATTTGAATTCAATCACACAACAGGAAAAATTTATTTTAACAATTTCCTCACTGCCTCCTATGGAAGATGGAATCTGGTACTGATCCTGGGTTCTTGTTGAGTTCAACAAAATTATTATTCTCAGTGAAATGGTCTTTGACAAAATTGAAGACTTGTATCACTCCTTGGAAGGAGGTTACAAGAGACAGAAGTCAAGACAACGTGAAGTTGCCACACCAAGGAAAGGAGTAAGACTTCAGGAGGCTTAAGACCTGAGAATAGGGTTTCTGAGTCAGAAATCTGAGCCCTGAAAGGAAAGGAAAGGGAAAGAGAGAGAGAGAATGGGGTTGCGGGGGAATATGTGTGAAGGGGCGGTCTCGAGAACCACAGTCTCGGGTACAGTCTATATGGGTCACTAACATTTTGGCCTTGAAGGATGACGTCATAAGACAGGGGATGGACATACCATTTAAAACACAGAAATGTTGAATTTTTATTATTATCAATTTATCTATACCTTCACTATTAAAGATAAGTATTAAAGGCTGTGAAGTCTTGGTCAGGTCTTATCTTGGGTGAAATAACCAAGTTAGGCAGGTGACCATCAGCAGGGGGGTCACACATAGACCCTGGTTTCTCTTACCACCTACCACCTCTGTGAGGGAACAGTTCTGAACCTGGAAAGGGAAAACTTAGTTTTGAGTCTCAGTTCTGCCTTTCACTCAGGCTTAAATTAATATACCTGAGCCCACATTAGCCTCTTTGGGTCTGCTTTCCCTAATGGTGAATTGTGAATAGCCAAACCTTTCTTGTCTGCCTTACAGGTCAAATGAGAGAATATTCTGTAGCCTATACAGAGTGTGAAGTGGTTGGACCAGATAATCCCACAGAAATACTTGAGTAATCATGAATATTCTTGCCCTGAAAGAGAGGTCCCAGGTTCAGTAATGGCATTTAATAATGCCAGAATTATCAGAAGGCAAAACAAAACAACAAACAGGACCCCTGCAATATCCTATGCAACCAAACAAAACAACAAATAAAATAATCTAAAGAGATTTGACCTCCTATTTTGACAGTCAACTCTAAAGTTCAGTCATGTGACTTGTTAAATAATTTAATGTTTTTTGGTCATTCAATTTGATTCTTGGGACTACAGTGAGAAGAAAACCAGGGACTCAGGGAAGTGTGCAGTTGGAAGTTCACTGATTGGTACTCTTTCTCCCAAGAATGCTGAGCATTCTGGAAGTCATTTTGAACAACTTGAATGGCAAGCATTGTAGTGAATGGTTTCTTGCATGTGTTAGGCAAGAAGGATTGAGTTTGATGTCCTGAGCTTGTGACAAGAGCATCTCAGTCTTATGGCCCCCATCCTGGCACCTTCAGATCCAGAGTCATGTCTCTTAACCTTGATTCTCATGGCATCATTCTTTTCTTTGGATTTTAAGTTTGTCCATGCATACAAAATATAGTCCTAATCTAGTTTTTATTCCTTAAGACAGAGGGGAGAAGTCATTCCCCACTCAGGTCACTTTTTATCAGACATGAGAGCCTTGTGAGTCAAACTAACAACTAGGCTAACATCTCTTTTCTGTGACCAACCAATAAAATAAAGGCAATGAAGCGGTAGGAAATATGGAGAAATTTCATGAAGCATTGTCGGTTTTTAAAGTTATTATCTTAGGGGTCCTTATCCTTAAATCCTAGGAGACATTAGTGCTGGGAAAATCTACATATTATGCCTTCCCTCGGCATGTATTTCTAAAATCCACAATTTCAGATTTTGGAAAAATCATGCTTGCCTTAATGTAGGGAAGATAATGAATCAGCTTGTGGTCCTGCTCCTGGGAATTTTGTTTGTCCTAAGAAATGATTTGCATTGCACCATCTTCAGTTTCAACTCAGTTTATATTGGAAACTTCAACATCCATGCCGAACATATTTTGTGACTTTTTCACTCACCTCCTAATTGAGACAAGGCTGAGCAACTGTCTATTTGGAGGGTTTTAGGGACTAGAGGATAATTGTCATCAACCTGCTTCCAAAGCAGTGCAGTGAGGACACCAGAGCAATGCGAACACATGCCTGGGTGAGCATGCTCTGAGACAGCAAGGGGCTGCATCTTTCCCCTCTCACATCTCCCTGATACAATGCTGGAGAATGTAAGCCGTCAAAAAATGCTGAATTAGATTGAATCACAATTGCAAGAGAGGTGAGATACAAGAGAAAAGTCAAGGCAACAAATGAGAAGCTGGGCATTGCAGAAACAAGGAAGACAGAAACCAAACCACTCCATGTGCACAGAGGGAATCAGCTGGACGTCCATCCTATTGACTTCATTTGGACAAATTCCTTGTCCTGCTCCTTTCTCTACTTGGTTCTGTTGACTTCAATTAACTATTAAACTCTAAGCCACCCGTTAAGCCCTACTTCAACATCATCTCCCCTGGGAAGGCTTTCTTAATCTCTGCAGTCACAGTGCTTCCTTCCCTCTGGAGTTTGTACCCACCTAGCACTTTGTCCTTAACTTTGATTCAGGACTTATCTCATTATCTGTTCATGGTTTGTTTACGTATCTGTCTCTTCCCTCCTCCTCCTCTCCAGACCCAGACTATAATTTTCTTGAATATCTAACATTGTCTTTCTTGTTATCTCATCCATTATCTGCATAACCAGTCCCTAACCCAGTCCCTGGCCCACAGAAAGTACTTGATAAAATTTTATTGAACCAACCCAGAGTAGCTTCTGCTTGTAGGGTCCATTAAATATATTAAAATGCAAAAAAAAAAAAAAAAATGCTTCTCGAATGCCCATTTCAACCCCAGGAAAGTAACAGCTATTTCTCAACAGGCAAGAAGAGCAGGTTAGAAGCATTCTATCTGAGCATCATTCTTACCTACATGTGTAAGCCACAACCCAATGCACTTACTGGTTCAGATCCCTCTGGAACAAATAAAATCAACAGGCATTTGTGATAGGAAATTACTTTCAAAAGACTCAGTGCCCTTATTTCATGTCAGGATGTGTGGGGTGATTGCTCTCTGTGCTGCTTTCTCAAAGGCCTGTTTTGATCTGGCTTTAAAGTATCTACCACTGAGAGTGTCCCATGAACCCTCAGGCTGTCTCCTGAATTAGTAGACTTCTAGGGATCTCTTATACAAATAAATAGATTGTGACACTGAACTAGGGCTAGGCTTCTTTGGTATTTCTTTGTGTGCAGCTTAACTGAAACATAACTGGACTTGGAACATGTTTATACAAACTAACTAATCCTACCAGATCATCATGACCTGCAATTACCCTGTTATTCCCAGCCTGCACTCGCCTTGTGCCAAATGAAGCCCTAGTTTCATAATGAGAAAGATTTTCCATTAAAGATACAGGTAGGACCCCTGCATTGTTTTCCTGCCACTCAAGCATTCCATGCCTCCCCACATCGAGCATTCCTACCATGCACAGTAAACAAGTTGAAGAGTACCAACCTCCAAAGGGCTGCTGCAGCAGATATGAATAAAAAGTTTCTCTTTGTCACCAGTTGGATCAGACTTAGAAGCTGGGTTGGGGGCCCCCTTCACATTTTGATGGTTGTTATGTTTTGAATATTAAATGTCCCCCAAAGGCCCATGTATTGAAGGCTTGGTCCCCAGTTGCTGGCACCACTGGGAGGTAGTTGAACCTTTAGGAGGTGGGGCCTGGTGGAAGGCAGTTAGGTCACTGGAGGCATGCTCTTTCCCCAGTCCCTTCCTCTATTGTTTTGATTCTTGGCCATGATGAGGTGAGCAGTTTCCCCCACCAGGAATACCCCACCATGATATAGTGCCTCACTATAGGCCCATTGACAAGAAGGTCAAACAACCATGGAAACCTGAAACCTCTGAAACCATGAGCCAAAATAAACCTTTTCTTCTTATAAGTTGGTTTTCTCAGGTGTTTTGTTACAGTGACAGAAAATTAACTAACACCAGAATTAACAGAAAACTAACTAACACCTGGCTACAGGTTGCTTAAATAGAACCTGATGGTCTAAGGTGTTTCACTCCACTCATGATAACTCTTGTTACTAAATAATTCACTAGATACTAATGAAGTGATAGTCCAAGAGACTTGCAAGGTCATGCTTTGAATGCGCAGAATATCTTAAAACACTCTGCATTTGGAATCTGACAAAACCCCAGCTATGTTTTCTTCAAATGACACATAATTTTTTAAACAGCCTGAGGATTCTAGAGTGATATTAATCCATGTGTTTTTGATTCATTTACACTCATACTATTAAACTCTTATATTATAAGAATATAAGCTGGGTATGGTGAGCAGTTTCTCTAGCTGATGTTTAAGAAACCAGTTAAACTTTTAAACAATCTTTGTAAAGTCTTTCTTCTTAACAACAGGAAGATATGTTTGCCAAAAGAAAATGAACTCAAACACTCAAAAATGTGGGATTGATTCAAATCTAACTGGGGAGGTTTAAAAAGCTGTAAATTTGGTGAGTGAAAGAAGTTTAGTTTCCATACACTACATACCCATATGCCATGTTGATACTTGGTGTGCACATACTTATTTCACACGTGCTGATGTGTAGTGTTAACATTTGGAAGGTCAGAGCCCGTTGGCAGGTTGGGTTGAAACAGGGTGCTAATGAGGTCAAGATTCCAGGCTGGATCTTCCTGGGTATGGTGAGCAGTTTCTCTTAAACCAACCACGTGCATTCATGAGCTCAGTGGCCTTGGGCTGCTTACATTTGGCCCATCTAACCTGCTTATTGAGGCCTGCAAAGCACCAGAGCTGTGCTCAACATTCAGGCAACTGTGGGGGCTACGACATGGTTCGCTGCAGGAAAGGGGTTTGCAGTATACTAAGGAGACAGAAACAAGAAACTATTCAAGGACAGCAGTGGAATAGGGCTTCAGTCCTTGGGGGTCAAGGAAAGACACACGGAATAGAATTTTCTTCATCTTTGAAGATTTAGCACAAGTATTTCCTTCTTTTGTGAAGATTTCCCCAAAAAGCACAGCTATTCCTTTCTCTGTAGGAATAGACCTCCAATTTGTCAAATAAATGGTAGAGGTTATGGAGGATTATAGACACGATATGGAGAGGAGAAGAACATACCAGAGAAAGAAATGGGGAAAAGAGAACAAGGAAGAAAGGACAATGGATGGAAGAACATCAGGGCATGAGGTTGGAGAGGTAGAAAAATAGGATGTACCTCCTGAAGATTTTAAACTCCCTTCAGAAAAGATTGGACTGTATGTGGGGTTATTGAGGGCTTTAAGAAGGACTAGACTTTGGTTTTAGCAGGACCAAAAAAATTGGTAGGCTGCTTGCTTGGGAGAGAAATGAGCCTGGAGCAGCAGGACCACCTGGAAAGTTACTGCGACTCTTCAGGCAGGAGCCAAAAATGACTTGAACTCAAGCAGTTGTGGGGAGAATGGGGAGGAAGGGGAGCACCTGAAGTATGGTGAGAAGACAAAGTCAGTGGGGCCTGAAGAATGATTGGCTGCAGGGCAGGGAGGAGTACAATTTCTGCTTTGGAGACTGGGGATCTAAGTAGATGGTGGTGTCCCCAGTCACATAGCAATAGGGGAGAAAGTCCAGGATTGAGTAGGGGAAATGTAAGAAGTTCAACTTCACTTTTATATGACTATTTGTGGGGGAAATGAGATACTGATATTAGCTGAGCTAGTGCCACAACTAGGGATAAAGATGGAGATGAAGACAGGGACAGGAATAGAGATGAGGACAGCAATGGGGATGGGGATGAAGACCAAGATAGGTGTATCCAGGTAAGGCAGAAAGAGTGAGAAGAGAATAGGAATGAAGAGGAAGACACTCGGGGATCCCACTATATGAGAAATGGATGGAGAAAGTTGATTCGATAAGAGTTCTGCAGAAGACTGTTTGGAGAGGCAGAAGGCAAGCCTACCAGCCAGGTTGTTTAAATATGACCTTGTAGTCCAAGGTGTTTCACGCCACTCATGGTAACTCTTGTTACTAAATAATTCACTAGATACTAATTAAGTGATAGTCCAAGAGACTTGCAAGGTCACACTCTGGGCTCACAGAATACCCTAAAATGCCCTGCATTTGGAAGCTGAAAGACCCCCAACTGTGGTTTCTTCAAATGTCTCTTGTATTTTTTTTTAAACAGTCTGACAATTCTAGGGTGATATCAATCCATAGGAAGACAAAGGAAGGGAAGGGAGTGTCCAGGCATGTCATTTACCCTGGAAAGATGAGGTAAGGAAGGGACTAAGAAGAGCCCACTGAATTTGGTGGGTAATCATTTAAGTGTGCTTTTTTTGTAGCTATGACCAAAATACCTGACAAGAACAATTTAGAGGCAGGAAAGATTATTTGGGGCTCACAGTTTCAGAGGTCTCAGTTCACAGTCAGCTGACTCCTTTGCTCTGGGCCTGAGGTGAAGCAGCACATCATGGAGAAAGGGGCCAGTAGAAGGCAATTGCTTCCCCTCATGGTAGGGTCAGGGAGCAAAGAGAGAGAGCTTGGGGAAGGGGCCATGGAGAAGATGGACTCTTCCAGGGCACACCCCCAGTGACTAGCCTCCTCCAGCCACATCCCCTAGCCTACAGTTACCACTCAGACACTCAAGCTAGGAGTGACTGACGAGGTCACCGCTCTCATGATTCACTCACTTTACGTCTGAACACTCCTGCCTTAGCACAGAGGCTTTGGGGGTGACACCCCACATCCAAGCCATAAGGATCATCAATGACTTTGCTGAGAGAGTGAGTAGGCATCAAAAGCAAAGACCTATGTTCAAGGGAAGGAAAGAAAAACTGTGAGGAGGGAGCTGGGCCTGTCATTGGGAAGTTGGAGGAGAACAAAAAGGGAGTGTGAGGTAAACCCAAGGCAAAGCACGGAGGGTTTCCCTCAGCTAGAATGGGCAAGATTTAGAGAGGCTTACAGCCAAGGGCAAGAAGTCCTGGAGGAGAAAAGAGTAAATACTGTGTCCCCAGAGGGAGAGAGCAGACCCAGGGAGGGGCCAGCCTAAACAGGACACCCAGACACATTTTCTTAGCTTTTGGAGTTAGATTTGTGGCATTTTCACACTCTAACATTTTATTATATGGTTCTTCTTAAGTGTCCCCTTTTCCCACTTGAATGCATCCTCAAACTTTGCTTTTAGATATGAGGACAACTCCTGTGGAATGACGTAGAATTAGGGAGAGTGAAGAGTCTGGGACATGGGGATCCCAGGTGGAGTCCCAGCTCTACCACTCTCCATTCTCTGACCTCTCTGGGTCTCATTTCTTTATCCAACCTAGCGGATAGGGTTCCTGGACGGTCAAATGAGATAAGGTGTAAGACCACAACAAGAGCAAGACAGTGTTAGCAGCTGCATTCGGGTTCCTGGCATGAAGTTGGTCTTCTGTTTTCCTGCCAGGGCCCTTTGTTTTGAAAGAGTTAACGCATTGACATAAAGCCCTTGAATGATGGTTGGCACAGTTAAGTGCAGGATGAAAGCTAACACTTTCTAAGCCCCCTCTCTACACATCCCCTCCTCCACAGTTTCTCCAAAGACATCCAGATATTTGTCATCATGTCCATTTTATGCCCTTCTCACTCTGCCTGGGATGAACCACACTGGTGTGGTGTCACATTCCCTCAGACCTGCCCCTTCTTAGAAGCTATTGCAGAGGAACTCATGTTTAGCTCATTCTAACTAGAGAGATAATGAATGATAACTCATATGATTACTTCTCCCCCAAATATTTGCAGTTTAGTATGGCACAAATCTTTAGTTAAGGAATGAACCCTCGAATGGTAGAGTCTTAGGTCACACTGCAAATTAAATGGAATTTGAGGTTGGTATAGATGGGATGACCCACATTTTCCATTATAGATGGGAAATCAATTCTGAATGTTTCTTAGGAGAATCCTATGTTAGAATTTCATCATTCATATTCACACTTACTGGTTGTTTATACCACAGCCCTTCTTGAAAAAGATGAGTCAGTTTACAATAAGGAACACATGTACAAAGAGTTTAATAAAACTAAAACAGAAAATCAAGGCTATGAAAAGGAAATATATGAAAATGTTTCAAATACAGGAACACTAAAAGCCATCTTAACATTCTTTGGACCCATCAAAGAATTCAAATAGCCACAGTAATCTTGAGGAAGATTAACAAATCTGACTTCCTGATTTCAAACTACATTTTAAAGCCATAGTATTTAAAGCAGTATGGTACTGTCACAAAAACAGACACATAGGCCAATGGAATAGAAGTCCTGGAAATAAACTCATAAATATATAATCAAAACAACTGAATACACGATGGGGAGAGAATAGTCTCTTCAACCAATAGTATTGGAAAAACTGTGCACCCACAAGCCAAAGAAATAAAGTTGGATCCATATCTTGCATTATACGCAAACATCAACTCCAAATGGAGTAAAGATTTAGATATGAAACCTGAAACTATAAAAATCCTCTAACAAAACATAGGGAGAAAGCTTTACGATGTTGGTCTTGGCAATGATTTCTTGGATGTGACCCCAAAAGCACAAGCAACCTATGAATGACCAGATTTCCATTCAATTTGGAGGTAGGCTTCAGGCAACATAGCCTCCCTAAGCAGAAATCTGCTTGTAAGTTTCAGAGCTACCACCTCTTTTGAAGGTTTTCTAAGATTGGCAATTACCAGTCATCTATCATTGGTGGTTGTTTTACCAAATGTTCACCATGACATGATAAGCATCAGTTCCTTTCCAGATTTCAAAATCACTGTCCTCAATGCCTGTTGCCTGGCCATTAATGCTCTGTCATCTATTTTAAATTTTCTGTTTTTACTACCGGATTCCACTTCTAGCGACTAGGTTCTGAATGGGTACAATCTAAGCTGATAGAACAAAAAGATCCAAAACTGAAATAATTTCAGAAAAGTAAGATCTCAAAGGTTAGCATCCAGGGCTGGTAGAGAGATCCTGCCATCTGTAAGGTACAATGTTGCTTCCTGGGTTCCAAGCATCCACCTAGCTCCTGCCATCGCATCTTCATCTCATCACATGTGTATTACATTGAAGGAAATAACCTGTGAGTTGTACCTATGATTTTACTCATATCTCATTAGCTAGAAGTCAATCACATGGCTAGTCTTAACTGTAAGAAATTGTGAAACATCATCATGTTTAGAAAGAAATAGATACTGGTAAGCACCTACAAATCCCAGTACAGAATTGAATTATCTCATTCTTCTTTTGTTTCCTGGGAAATCAGGAAGCTCAAAGGCTTCCTGTAGCATTTATATTTACATTAAAATTAATCAATAAATACATAAAAATATTATAAGTAAATATACATAAATATGTATGTTATTGGGAATATACGTAGTATTGTAAATTATGCTGCAGAGAACATTGAAATACAGATATCTCTTTGATATTCTGACTTCAATTCTTTTGGATATATACCCAGAAGTGGGATTGCTGTTCATGTAATATTCTACTTTTAGTTTTTTAGAGGAACCTCCACTACTATTTTCCATAGTGGTCACATCAATTTTCATTCTCACTAACAGTGCACAAGATTTCCAATTTCTCCACATCCTTACATACACTTATGTTCCACCCTGCCTATATCTATATATATCTACATATCTATATCTATATCTATATCTATATCTATATCTTTATATCTATATTTTTTTGTTTGTTTCCGTTCTCTGCTCAGGGAAGCTATCTTGCCAGACAACTGCATGTAAATTGAATGGAAATCTGGTCAAGCATAGGTGCTTATGCTTTTGGTGTTATATCCAAGAAATCCTTGTCAAAGACAATCTCATGAAGTTTTTCCCCTATTTTCTTCTAGGTCTTCTACAATTTGAGGTTTTAGGTTTAAATGTTTAACTCATTTTGAAAAATAAAGTTGATTTTCTACCACTAAATACACTGAGAATCAAGACGCCTTCAGAACCCTACTAGACAATGAAACTGCTCCCAAGGTCAAGATTCAAGAGCATGCCTTCTCACTGCAGCCTATTGTTTCATTGGCTTCCAGGGTGTCTATAGCAATATGAGAAAAAGAAGTATGCTGAGCATGATGACCAGGAAATGTAAGAACAGAATCTTCTGGCTTAAGATTTATAGGCAGATGAGATCTTTCGCAATGGTTACTGGCATCTGGACCTCACGGAAAGAAAGTAGATCAGAAGTCCATTAGGTCTTAAGGGAATTGTATTGCCAAAGAAACCACAACTCTGACCTGTGTAAAACCTCATGGCTATCTGAACCCCAGCCTCCTAAACCTTCACAAGTAGACAAAGGGTTATATGTACTTCTCATGTACACATGAAAGAGAAAAGACAAATAAAATTCTTCCAAAGGGCCAGAGAGGACAATACATAGAATTGCTCCCAGCATCCAGATCTAATCAAGGGGGTCCCTGTACAGCCAGGACAGAGTCTGCAGTTCCTGCTCAGTGGGGACTGCTCTGAACTAGTGACTGCTGTATGTTCATTTACTTTTCTGAATGGGAGCTTTTATTGTGGTTATCCACAATAAAATGGTCATAAAGCTCTGTTTATTGTGGTATTTTGGGAGGAAGGTGGGGCTGAAGATAATTTGCCTCTTAGCTTCTAAGTCACCAGATCATAGGAGTTAGGTATAGACTTGATGGAGGGGATTGTACAATTACACAGGTCCTGGACTTTAAGCCTGATAGAGAATGTTCTATGTGTAGGAAGAATGTCCTATATGTAGGAAGAAGGGTGCATGTGGATAATTTCAGCAGAGACTCTGGTTGTTCATCAATATCTATTCCTTTAATAGTCACACTCTGGTCATCCTCCCTTATAGCTGTAGATGTGCAAGAGACTAATTTCTGTCCAGGGGAAGGTGAATGGAAATAACTCAGTAAGCCACTTCTGGGTTCCCTTTGCCTTTTGCTTTAGAGCAATCATGTTAAGTCCAAAGATACAAGCTGAGTGCACCATCTATCTATGGAGTATTATATAAGATTATAATAAACTTCCATCCTGCTTAAGCCACTGTATTTTTGGGAAATCTTTGTTATAGCAACTTATGCTAACATACTCTCCTTACTAGAATGGAGAAAAACTTTTAAGAAACAGTTTCTTTTGTCCTGCCTCTCAACCCCACCCCCAAAATGTTCAAGTGGAGCCTTGAATATCAGGGGTCCTGTGGACAATATCCTTGACTATGCTTCAAAACAAATCTGAAGCATTTGTACATAGCTACCCTCTGCTTTCTCCCCCTCTTTTTAGTGTTAAAATTAAAGATGTGACTTAGAAGAGCAGCTCAGTGAAAGCAGTTCTTTAAGAGCCTCCACTAGAGTACTTCACATATGGAATCAAGGGCAAACAAAAAGCTGGATTCAAGAGAAAACCTTAAAACTTCTGGAGTAGCAGAATGCACAGCTTGTTTCCCAGTCTAAGCAACTAAAACCTCTCTAGTCAACTCCATCCATGACATCCAGGCTCTGAAGGGTATGTGGTTGACATCACTTTGGATGTCTCCAGAGTGGGTGGGAGTGTTGACATTCTGTCAGGAAACCAGAGAAGCATGACCAGTGCTCTTCTGTGCATTAAATCCAATCATTCCTCCCTTGAAGGGGACTGAAGAGCTTCCAGTGCACTGTGACTCAGGGATGTCCTCAGGGTGGGTTCAGGTACCAAAGTTCTTCTGCTGCAGCTTCTTTCCACCAGAGATATCTCACCTCACCAAGGCCTACAAGCAACACAAGAAGTGGGTCCCTACTCTGTCCATCTTTTCAAAGTAAATCTCAGTACACTGGAGCACAGATGCAGGAAACAAAAAAGAGTTCACCCTTGGAGCACTGGTGCTTGGCATTTGGCTACCTAAATAAACTTCCAAAATGAAGCTATTTTTTAAATTCTAGAATTTGGAGTGCATTTTGTTAGTTAAAAAAGAAGATCAGTGAAAAACATTTTAATCTGTCCTTTTTATTGGTTCATAGAATTATTAATCTATAAAATGAGTTATTTTAACATCAATTAAGAAAAAATATACCCAAGGCTCTGGGTTGACCTCTGCTTGTGGGCACATGTTAGCCACTAGTTTTATAGCATAGCAAGACATAACTGGCTCAGGCTGTGAACAGTTGCAAAACAGATGTTACTACAACACCTGCTTTGCCTATACAAATCTGCACCATTTTCGTGAATTCTCAGTCCCACAGTCAAGCAGTGATCTGGGTATCTGAAAATGTTGGCTTGCTGAATGGGGTTATTTGGTTTTATGCAATTTAAATATATACATTATCTGCCAGTGACACAGATTTTGGTTTCAGCCCAGCATTGGGCTATTTTTTGGTTGCATATTTGATATCTGACAATTAGCTCCTTTGCCCCCTCCCCCATGATCTCAAAACCACTACCAGGACTCTCTTTACTTCCTATTTGTCACACAGCATAATTACATCTAAACTCTGCCATCGGTTCATACTAACTAGAGAAAGCTGGACACCTAGTTGGACACTTAGCTGCACAGATAGCATTTGTGTGTGTGTGAAATTTGGAGGGTGGGAGTGTGGATAAGTTTTATTTCTTCATAGGACATACTTCCACTCTTTAAAGAAACATATATTACTTACATATTCAGAATAATACTTTAAAAAATCCTTCTCTAACCTCCAGAATTTTTTTTAACAGAAGAATTGGGGTGACCTTACTTAAACCTACTTGTCTGGCTAGTTTTAGCAACTTTAAAATTACAACTGGATGTTATGCATTCCTAATATAAGGCAGTGTAACACACATGTTCTTGTTCCCCAACTGCTTAAAAATACTCCATAAATCCATCTTAGTCTCATGATCTATTTACCAGTTTACATGGGTATAGGAGAGTAAGTTCATATATGCTAGTAGGACACAATCCATAATGTTGGGGTGTTCTATAGGATGAAGTACCTGGTTTCTTCAACAGAAAAAGAAACGAGAAAAAGGGGGAAATGAACAAGACACGAAAGAAAAGGGGGGAGGATAATGTTATAATTTTAAATGACTTAACAATGAAATGCAATGTATAGATCCTGTTTAGAAACTAATTTCAAGTAAAGCAACTCTAAAGATGTTTTTGAGATAAGTGGAGGCATCTGACTATTGAATGGGAATTGGGTCCATATTAAGAAATTGATATGAAATATTGATTGAGGCAAAAAAAGGAAGTGGCATGAAAGTAGCTACCAGCCTAGACTTGTGTCCCTAAACTATCCTTCAGAGAAAGGGTAAAATAGAGACCTTTTCAGTCAACTAACTTTCTGTCTACACAAATCATCCTGCAGTTGGGGTGAGAATTAATAGCATAGCAAGATTAAATGGAGTTTTCTTTTACATCAAATGAATCTGTAATATGATCTGGCAGTATCTGTCCTGTATGTAATTCTTACAGAGGAATTGAAATTCAAGTTTTATAGCAGCTATCAGCAACTACTGATGTTAAATACATACAATGATGGTGGTGAATGTGCAAAACACCAAAGGGAAATACTATAAAGAAATACAATAAAGTGATAAATTGAAGTTCAAAATAAACTTATGTTATCTTGAACATATTTTCCTTAAGACTGAAGAAAGAGGGGCTGGGGATGCAGCTTAGTGGTAGAGGGCTTGCCTGACATACTTGAGGCCCTGGGTTTGATCCCCAATACTGCAAAGAAAAGAAAATTAATTTTAGTTAATATGTCTGATTTCCAGCTGTTGCTCAATTAAGATTTCAGACTAATGCTAAAGCCTGCCCTTGTTAGAACACTGACTTGGAGCTTAACTTTACTCAGTCTACTCCTTGTGGTGGGGCAGAGACCATTGGGAAGCAGTTAGAGAGCTAGCCCTTTGATGATAAGGATCTTTGTATTGTCTGAAGATGTGTCCTAAATATCTAGAGCAGAGTCTGGCACATAGTAGGTACTCAATACATTTGGATTGAATTTTACACTAGACACAATAATTGGGACACAGTAAAGGGATCATGAATCTTGACCTTAGGTCGTCAGTCCTCACTTGGCAAAGAAGAGGTTGGAGGAGGAATCACTGAGGATTCCACAGCTCAGCAGGCAGGGCTACTCCAGAGAGGCCTTAAGATGAAAAAAATGGGTATGGGGAGGATATAAAAACGAGGGCTTTGTATATCAATTGTTTTTCTGGGTGGAGACTCCAGGATGCCATTCATTATCACCTTATTCCTTCTGGAGATGAGGTGGAGAACTAAAAGAAAGCGTCCTCAACTCACTTCAGTTTTGCAGTTTCTTTGTCGAGGGGTTAGGGTCATGGTGCGCAGGTGGAGTGGTAAGATGCCTGTTTTGGTAGGGATATGGAATTTCAGAAGAGCCCAAGTTGGGGAGTGATTTGTGATTTTAAGTGAGTAAACCAAAAAGAAGCACTTATTTCTGTGTTCTGATTTTTCTTAAAAAATCTATATCCCAGCCAGCAATGCATCCTTGGTGATAAAGGAAGAACAAGCCTTGCACCCCTGGTGATAAAGGTGAGTATGTGTCTTGATCAACATCATGTACATATTGTGCCTGCGTTACAGACTCTTAGACCACATCTGTAGTCCATCGAAAACCATTTTTTAAATATTGAGATCTCTAGATTTCAAGGGGGAATTCGCAGATAGGGAGATATATTCTTAAAGAGTACCACAATGCCCAATAAATTTAACTTGGGAAGGTTGACATGGAGATTTCTGGGACTTGGGAGAAGACTGGATTCTGGGCATGACTCCATACCCTGACAATCCCATCGTTGACTTATTTATCCCTGACACTTGGCAATTTTAAGTTTCCCCCAATTTCTGAAGCATTTCAAAAAGATGTTGGAAAACAATCAGCATGGACTTGCTAACATAAACCCTCCCTTCTCTGTTAATGTGAAGGCTTTTGTACAAACACCATGGCCACAACAATGGCTCTAAATGCCATTAACTTCCATATGTATTTAATAGTTCCATTTATATTAATTTAAAGGACGAAAGCACCTTTCTAGTCTAGTCCAGCCCAACGACTCATTCTATCTTGATTCTCTCTGACTTGTGCCAAAAAGAGATCTCATTTGAATGGGTGTGGACTGAAAAGATGAGGGAAGTGCCCTCTGCAGTTCTTGGAATGTTTTTGTCATTAAGTTTCCATGAATGTCTTGATTATACCATCATGTTAATAGTCTGTTCTGAATTAGAAGGAAATTTTATTTCCTAACACTTGTCACCAAAAGACAAGCACATCTCATCGCCCATCCATAACATGTATAAACATATAAAAAATCAAATACAGGTGCAGAGTTAAACTTGAGATCCTAAGACAGAACAGGTTAAACTGGTAGCAGGAAATTTTATAGAAGTTTTGATATTTCTACTTTGTAAAGTGTAAATAACAGTCCATCACTTGAAATTTCAGTAAAGACAGATTACACACAAATTTGCAAATAATGGTCAAGCAATTTTTAACAAATAAGAATAAAGTTAGGTGAGAGGAAAACACATCCTATGAGATATTATGTTATAAAGCCATAATGATTAAATGTGTGTAGGTGCTCAGGGACAAAAATATGAATCAATTGAATGGAGAGCTCAGAAGCAGACACACAAAAAAAACACATAGTTTGAGAGATACAGAGATATTGAATGAGTTCGATATATAAATTTTGGTCTCCCCCAAAATGAATTATCTCACTTAGTATGTGTACAATGAATCAAAATGAAGTCTGTAAAAATTTAAAAAATTATTAATTAATTTAAGAAAAGATATCTTAGGGTAGTTTTGATTTGCATTTCTCTTATTACTAGAGATGTTGAATATTTTTTCATGCATCTGTTGATTGCTCGTAGATCCTCTTCTGCGAAGTGTCTGCTCATTTCCTTAGCCCATTTATTGATTGGGTTACTTGTACTCTTGGGGTAAAGTTTTTTGAGTTCTTTATATATTCTGGAGATTAGTGCTCTGTCATGTGTGTGGCAAAGATTTTCTCCCACTCTGTAGGCTCTTTCTTCACAATGATGACTGTTTCCTTTGCTGAGGAAAAACTTTTTAGTTTGAATCTATACCAATTATTGATTCCTGCTTTTATTTCTTGTGCTTTGGGAGTAATGTTAAGGAAGTCTGGTCCTAGGTCAATATGATGAAGATTTGGACCTACTTTTTCTTCTATTAGGTGCAGGGTCTCTTGTCTGATTCCTAAATCGTTGATCCATTTTGAGTTGAGTTTTGTGCAGGGTGAGAGATTGGGGTTTAGTTTCATTTTGCTGCATATGGATTTCCAGTTTTCTCAGCACCATTTGTTGAAGAGGCTATCTTTTCTCCATTGTATGTTTTTGGAGCCTTTGTCTAGTATGAGAAAACTGTATTTATATGAGTTTGGTTCTGTGTTCTCTATTCAGTACCATTGATCTACCTGCCTATTTTGGTACCAATACCATGCTGTTTTTGTTACTATTGCTTTGTAGTATAGTTGAAGGTCTGGTATTGTGATACCTCCTGCTTCACTCCTCTTGCTAAGAATTGCTTTAGCTATTTTGGGTCTCTTATTCCTCCAAATGAATTTCATGATTGCTTGCTCTATTTCTATGAGGTCCATTATTGGGATTTTAATTGGAATTGCATTGAATTTGTATAGCGCTTTTGGTAGTATGGCCATTTTGGTGATATTTAGATATCATCTCACCCCCATTAAAATGTCTATTATCAAGAATGCAAGCAACAATAGGTGTTGGCGAGAATGTGGGGGAAAAGGTACACTCATACATTGCTGGTGGGGTTGCAAATTAGTGCAGCCGCTCTGGAAAGCAGTATGGAGATTCCTTCAAAAACTCGGAATAGAACCACCATTTGATCCAGCTATCCCTCTCCTTGGCCTATACCCAAAGAACTTAAAATCTGCATACTACCGTGATGCAGCCACATCAATGTTTATAGCAGCCCAATTCACTATAGCTAGACTGTGGAACCAACCTAGATGCCCTTCAATAGAGGAATGGATAAAGAAAGTGTGGTATATATACACAATGGAATATTATTCAGCTATAAATAATAATAAAATTATGACATTTGCAGGTAAATGGATGGAAGTGGAGAAGATCATGTTAAGTGAAATAAGCCAATCCCAAAAAACCAAAGGCCGAATGATCTCTCTTATAAGTGGTTGATGACACATAGCGGGGTTGGGAGAGGCATGGGAAGAATGGAGAAGGGATGGATTGTATAGAAGAAAATGAGGGGTGGAGAGAGGGCAGGGAAGGAAAGATAATAGAATGAGACAAACATCTAAACTCTATGTATATGTATAAATATGCAAATTGTATGATTCTACTTTATGTACAACCAGAAAAATGATGGTTGTACTCATTTGTATACAATGACCTAGAATTTAAAAAAAGAAAGAAAAAAAATTTAAAAACAAGGAATGAATTATCCCAAAGCTAAAACTCTTCATTGATGTTGCTGTCCCCAGTGATTCTTTACTGCACACGCAGATGTTAACTAAGAATGAACTCTCTGACAATGTGTACTTACTAGAAATGATATTGGAAGATGCACCAAAAGCAAGAGCAGAGTTCTTGAGCCACTATAGATTATTTTGATTAGTGACTTACATGGGGAGGCTCAGAGCCTTCCAAGTACCTTGTGGCAATGAAAATCTTAGAACTTCTCATTCAAAATGTGACACTGTGGAAAACAAAAGCAGTTTTAACAATTCCACTGAGACAACACATATAATTCTGGACCATCTTGGGAAAACAAAGACATTCCTTACCCATGGCCACGTAATGCCAGGGACTCTGTGTTAATTCTGAAGCCATTGGGAATACTATAATTTTCAACAATGCCCTTAAGGATCCAGGCTTAACATTATGTCAGAAAGTATGGTCCTGTTTATTCCAGAATCACATCATTGCCATAACAGAAGATGAGAGAGTGAGAGGAGGCAAGAGAGCAAAACTAGCTTTTATAACAAATCTACTCACCCAATAATGGCATTAATTCTTTCACGAGAGCAGACCCCTCCTCACTTCAATCCCTCTTAAAAGGACCCACTATCAACACTGTTGCATTGAAGATGATGTTTCCAGTCCATCAACTTTGGGGAAAACATTCAAACCATAGGAAGTGTGATATGTATTCATTTTATTTTATTTTTTCTTTTGGTGTACTGGGGCTGAACATAGGGCTTCATGCATACTAGGCAAGTGCTCTACCACTGAGCTAGACCCCAGTCCTTATATACTCATTTTAAAGATGGAGGTACTAAGTTTCAAAGATGCTAGAAAATTTGCCTACTAGCACATGGCAAGTAAGAGCCAGTTAAAGGAAGATGTGTTGCCCTATGCTCTTCCAATTCTTCACTTCAGTATTGGCTTCACCCTACTCAATGTTCCAAGTGATAGCAATATAATAATTTTAATGATACAACCATTGAAGACACATCCAATGGAAAGGAAGGTACTAAATCTCTCACCAGAAGAGAGGAGGCAGAAACACTGTCAAGACATAAAGAAAAGAAATAAATGACTCGGAAAGACTCATAACAATTAGTTTTATTTCCCAGACTTCCCTTATACCTTGGCATTTTCTACACTGACAACAAACTTCTCCCTACCAGGGCCACAGCATATGTTCTGAGTTCTCGGAAGCCATCATTTTTCTATTCAGTCCCTAGGTTCTCTGTCACCCTGCTAGTGTGCCCTGCACTTATAAAGCTGATGTTCCCCCAGTGTCAGATGTGCTGCTTACATGTGACCACACTGGTTGCTTTGATTCTGTTTCCTGTACATCTGGCTAAAGAATGGCCCCCTGGGAGTTGCTGGAGTGCAGTTGTGAACTCCAGCACACAGGGCTGTAGCAAGCTGGCTGACACACCAAGCTTTTGAATTGTATCCTAAGGATCACATCACTTTGGTATAAGCTCACCTGTTGGCTGTAAGGTGCCCCCAAGACAGACACCTAAGTCCTTCTGCTTTTATTCTAATAGTACATTGTCTGGGCTTGTGATAGTCCACCTCTGGTTTCAGGCCACCTCACTTCTTCCCTCTCTCTCAATTAGGCTAGGTCTCTTATGAGGGTTACTCAACTTCAAACAAAAGCTTAAATCTAGAAAAATCTAGAAAATGGTACACTTGATTCATCCAGGTTTTTGGCACAACCCCATCCCCAGCAAATACTGGAAAATTAGGAAGCAAGTTGAGGAAAACTATTTTGAAGAGTATGTAGCTTTGATTCTGTGGTGTGGCCATACACAAATTTAAACAACAGGGTTAAGCATTGTGCTCAGAAATTACAATAAACAGGATACTTGACAAACAAGGATAATGGAATCATAGAATTGCATCATTGTTCATTAGAGCAAACAATGACCCTTATGATGCTGGGACCATACAGAACCACATTATCTATTCCAAGCACAAACACAAATACAGAACAGAAGAACTAATGAGTTGAGATGTCATCTGAATTTCCATGGGTTATATTTACAGCTTAGAATTGTAGCTTTATTGAATGGTGCCAAAGATTCTTACTTTATAATAGCATTAGTGACATTTCACTTGGATAATCCTATTTGTTTTCATTTATTTTAATGAGGTAGTTTGGGATGGTAACCTGCAGGGGAAAATTTGGGAACAGGTGACAGCATGATTTGAAATGCCTCTTGGATTGAAAGGTAGTTAAAACTAAACTCAATGCTTAGATACACTGTAGTTTTCCAGCACTATATATTTTGCTCTAAAAACAGAGACTAAAGTGCCAATTTTAAGAACCTAGGACTTTATTACCTTTTAAAACTTTCCTGCATGGGTGAGTGGATAATGAGGACTAATTTGCTGCATTTTTGTGGCCTGTTCCCACATGTCTGCATTTCCCAATGGTGCTTTCTTTATGGAAAAGGCTGTGCCGGGCACAACGCATTTTTTTTTTCCATGAAGTGATCAGATGTGTATGATTCATTAAATCCTTCAGTATACACACATTCAGGAGTGATGCAGATGGCTAACGGGCATGGATACTTGCCAAGCCTTTAGGTGTCCCAGCTTAACAAAAGGGGTTTCTAATGTTGAGAACTTCAATTATGTCACTTAAACCTATCAACCTTTCCCCTTACCTAATGCTATTAAATTGTCTGGATTTATTATTTCCATAACATCTGATGTGTGGAGTGAAAAGACTCCCTTTGACATTTTAGTTTTCCTTAGAGACTTAGAATGAGAAAATAGAGGCTCTTTAAGTCTTCCTTATCAATTAAAAATGAAAAGACTGCCTGTTCCATCTAATACAAAAGCTCATCTTACAAGCAGCTCTCCAAGATCTTTCTAGGGCCCAAGATAGCAAATAAAAAACAACCCTAGTGTTTTAGGCCCAGCTAATACATAGCAAAAATGTATTCCCATCCAAAGACCAGCTACACCTTACAAGATCTCATCAAGGTCCAATTTGGTCTGCTGAGAGATCAAGGAAAGTACTCCTCTGCTATCAGTTGAGGTCTAGCCAAGAGTCAAGTTAGACCAATAGAGTTTAATAAAAGGAATTATTTATTAAGTACTGAATTACTAAACATGCTAAGGAAATGCTAATGGAAACAGGATCCGGTTGCTACCTATAATGCTGGGAAAAAAAGGAAGACATGGGATTTATTAAAATTGGAAAATTGGAGAAGGAGTCCCAGAGGATCTGATACTCAATTCTGAGGAGGATGCATAGTTCTGATGGTGCTGGACCCTCAGACATGGAACCCTGGGCTTAGTGGAGAGTAGACTCAGACCTACCAAGGGAGGTGGCAGCTGCCTGGTGCTGATAGGTCTAAAGTTAGTGGAGGGTTAGCCCAGACTTTTAAGGAAGGGATGCTGCCAGCCAAGACAGTGTCTCTGAGGAGTGTCATGAGAAGAATTGCTAATTGTTAGACACTGCTATTACTGGAATGCTATCGATCTAATTTTCCACACCCAGTTATCTTTTTCATGCAAATAAATTTTGCCCAGTGTCCTGTTTCAGCAAGTTTCCTGAATGAAGCCTCATTTACAACACTATTGTCATTTCCTTAGAAACTTAGTTAAAAATGAATTTTGAGGTGTGGAATAAGACCCAATACACTGGAGGCCCATGCTATGATTCATCATCACAAGAGTGTAGAAAGATGGGTTTGATGCTGAGAGGCAATAGCTTAGTAATGGTCCAAACCATTTATATGGTTTTAAGAAATTGACCAAGAAAGAGAAAACCAAAATTGGAAGAGGCATTCATAGGACTGATCTTACTCTTGACTTTTACTTCTCTATTCACCCCCATGTAAGCCCCTCTGCTGGGTGGGCTGAGGTTGTGGCTCAGAGGTAGAGCGCTTGTCTCACATGCATGGGGCACTGGGTTGAATGCTCAGCACCACATAAGTAAATAAAATAAAGGTATTGTGTCCATCTACAACTAAAAAAATTTTAAAAAGAATACTCGGGTAAAATTTGGACCAATAATTCTTTTTTTTTTCTTCTAATTTTGATTGCATTATCATGTCAGAGCCAGTATGGAGTTGGGTAGAGAAGTTCATTTAGAGAAGGCTTCTAGGTGGCTCTTACTTCAGGATACTATTTGCCACTCTGAGAAATGATTTTTAAAATCTATTTTTAAGCCAGGTGCCGTAAGGCACGCCTGTAATCCCAGAGGCTCAGGAGGCTAAGGTAGGAGGATCAAGAGTTCAGAACCAGCCTCAGCAAAAGTGAGGCACTAAGCAACTCAGTGAGACCCTGTCTCTAAATAAAATACAAAAATAGGGCTGGGGATGTGGCTCAGTGGTTGAGGAGTGCCCTTGAGTTCAGTTCCCTAGTGCCCCCTCTCCCAAAAAGCCCTATTATTATTTAAGGAAGAAAAGCAAACTCTTATTGGGAAGTGATTTACTACAGAGGTCTTATTTGTGAGTACAGGCAGCAGTAAGGTTGCACTGATCATGCTTTGGACTTGTGAAATACCTGGTGAAGGGTATGTCCAGCCATCCTACCTGAGTGTGGGACAGAACTTGCCACATACATGGTCACCCTTTTCAAGATTTCTAGGCTTCCCTATTGGCCTTCTTGACAGTTCTGAGATGATGATGAGAATTTTAAAATTGTGCAACCCAGCTCAATCCTCATAGATTTTTCTTAAGCACATGGAGATCTGTAGGTGTCTTCAAATAGGAAAGCAGAACCCAAGTGTTTACTGTTGATATGGAGTTCAGGAACTGAAATGAATATCTGTTTTATATAAAAAATGGTCAGTTAGCTGCCACCTCGTTTAAAGAGAGTGATCAGCTAATCCCTGGAGGCTGGCTTATGTAACAGCCTCTCAGAGAAGAAACCATGAAAACATACATGGTGTTATTGTTCTCCAGTGTTTTGCTTTGAGAAACAGCTGCCTGGCAAGAGGAGAGATGAGCAAGTATTCCTAGAAATAACAATCTACCTATGTACTTATTGGCCCATTCACACTGGAAGGAGGAACCTTTGTGAAGCGCAAGCAATAATTTCTGAGTTGCAAGAGTATCAGAGAGATATTCCTCAGAGAAACATGGAAGAATTACTCAGGTCTCATTCTGCACCCTGAATCTGATTTTTAAATGTCTAAGAAGAAAATGAGAACAGGTGTTATAAATAATGCTTCATTCAGTAAACACTTTAACAGAACACTGGGCAACATTTTTTTTTTTTTTTGGATGAGAAAGATTAACTGGGGGTGGAAAATTAGATAACATCAAAAAGTAGTCAAGTGACAAAAAACAAGGCAAAGCTTGTTTTAACATAAAAATATAAGAGTAATTTTATTTACTTGGGGATGGAGAGATGTTAGGGATTGTTGATTTCAGTTCCCATAAAACTTGATTTCTTCCATAGTAGAATCAGTCCAAACTGAATATTTCTTTTTGCATAGACATTGGGTGGCTTCCCAAATTTGAAGACTTTATATTATTAATCTTATCCTGAAGAATAAACTGGGGACCATGCTGCATGTTATAACATTGAAACAGTTCTTTTGCATTCCTACTAAAATCAAGAAATGCTCCAAGTCATAGGTCACTCCTTAGAATGCTGAAGGTCACCAAGACTTCACATTCAAAGAATCACCAAAGAATTCCTAACATGGCCACAGGCCAGACAGAGGGGCTCTGTGAGACTCTTATGGGTGCACGAGGTGGTTTGAGTTCCGTTAGCCTAGACCTCACCAGTCAGACCAACAGAGTCACAAGAGAAACCCCTGAAGTTCTACCTAAGACCAAATGCATTAATACATGAAGAGACCTGTAAGTAACCTTCCCACCAACATTAACCACACCAAAAGAGACTCAAACCCAGGCTTCTCATAACTGGTTCTTGTTCCAACACAAGAATGAGAAGAGCCACTTGCTGTGGCCAACCGTTACCATAGCTCTCCGCTGTAGAAAGCCACGGACTTCGAAGAGCTTACTAAGGGTCTCCACTAAAGAACAAAAAAACACGGGTAAGACTGGTTTCCTCTCAAGTTATGACTCAACGTTGGTCACCACACTTCCACTTGGGCCTATTAACATTTGGTGGCCAGAATGTCACTCTTTGAATTGGCTGCTACAGCAAACAACAGCCCCACTGCCTTTCAGTCATATAGAAAGCCACAAGAATATTTCCTTTTGACTCTCTTCTCTCCACATCAGACCCACAGTCAGGCTAATGCTGAGGTCTATCTTCTCACAATCTACTAGAAAGTGTCCTGCCTCGACTTGTCTACCCTGCTGAAATGAGAAGCAAGAAATAAACAGCTTATGGATAATTATAAAGAGAAGGTTCTGGGTATTCAACCTGCCCATGAAATAATGGAGCAGGAAAGCCCTCTGTTCCATCCCTGCCAGGATTTGGAGCATATCCCTTGCAAACAAAGGGAAGTCCATATGGATGGATCTAAGCAGAAGTCACTAGCAAGCTCCTCAAGACTGCTCACAGATGCCTGGACCCATTGGGAACAACCAAGAGTACATGGACTCTCTTGTATATTTTCGACTGCCTTGTATATTTTCATCTCCTTAATCTAATTTTTAAAAGGAACTATTTTCTTTTCTTTATCTTTCTTGGAGATCAGAAAACAATAGCAGGTTCTGAAGATCTACTCTGTACAAATGATCTCCTCTGTGCTTATGTGCATATTAAGAATTTCATGATGCTTACTTGACTTTGAGTAATATAATACTAACTGCTAGTGTTGTTATTATGCTATATGTGGTTATATTAAAGCAGCAGTTGAGATCTATTGAGCTCTTCATATGTGCCAAGCACAATGATAAGCTTATTAAATACCTTATCTCATTTAGTCTCATAACTATCCTATGGATCAGATAGAAATATTTTCAAATATTTGAGACTGAGGCATGAAGAGGTAACCTTTTTGGAGGTCACTCTACTAACAAATAGCAAAGCCAGGATGCAGCCCTAGGTCTGGTGCCCTCAGAGCCCATTCTGTCACCCTCTGCACGTCATTTGCTGCTCCTTTCAAACACTGAACTGTTTATATGCTCAGCAAACCCAAATGTTTAGCTTTACGAGGAAAAAATCTCCCAATTCTTAGCAAATTCCACTACTGATTTTCTTAAAGAGTGCACACAGTTTATTAAATTGGACTCCCTTCCCTTGTTCAAGTAAATACTTTGCCCCTTGGAGAGAGTCCTTCTGATTCTCTCACCCCTTTGTTCTTACCCTCCTCAGCCCCTCACACTGGCACCCATGCTGTCTGAATCCTATTCAGCCTTAAAGATGCAACTCAATTTCCATCTCTCCCAAGAAAGTTTCTCCAACTTCTATAGCTTCTACCTTCATATTCCTATAAAATATGTTTATGCAACTTATTGGCATTTACATTTTACTTTTTACTCTTGTAAATTATTGAAAATAATTCATCCGCAGGCTGAATTCATTATGCCCGATTTTTCATTGATTATGAGATCCTTGAAAGTAAGGATGACAAATGAAAACATTTTTACATGTATACACACACACCAAGCTCAGCATCTGGGACATAATAGGCACTCAAAAATGACCACTGAGAGCTGGGTGAGGAAGCCCACGGAGAGTGTAGTTAAAACAGGGTTGGTTGTTGGGAAAGGAGCTAGCCTGTTTTCTTAGAGCTCTGTGAGTACAGTAGAATATATTTAAGAATAAAATCTAAGGGGTGTGATGGTGCATGCCTGTAATCTCAGCAACTTGGGGAGGCTGAGACAGGAGGATTGCAAGTTTTAGGCCAGCCTGGGCAACTTAAATGCAGTCTCAAAATGAAAAATGAAAAAGACCGGGGGTGTATTCAGTGGTAGAGCACCTCAGGTTCACTCTCCAGTGCCAAAACAAAAACAAAACAAAAGTCTAAGGAGTCTCTTCAGGGGCAGAAAGGAGGACTCTGACCCCTCAATTACTGGCCTTCCCTGTCTCAGCTTCTCTCACACGGTTCACTCAAGCTCCTAAATTTCAAACTAAAGGTATGTAGGTCATCAGCTCTGCAAAACAGACTAACTTTTACTTACAGGTTTCACTTACCCTCACACCTGTGGTTTCAAAGGTGTCACATTTCCTCTGAAGTCTTTCCGTGAAGCTTTATCCCCCATTTTTCCACCCTGCCAGTCATCACTGTCAACAGCCACAATCTCCTGTCAGGCAGAAGTCATTCAAGTTATCAGTTTTCATTAGCCTTTTAGCTGGGATAATCCCTGCTTCCTACAAAACTCTTTTTTTTTTTTTCCCCCTTTTTTGGAATTGCTGGTTCCTCTTATTTGGAATTTCTGAGATTTCATTAAATAAGGACTCTCTGCCCAGGCAGTTTCTCACTGTTTTCTGAAAAGCCCCTTCAGCTAAAAAGGGTTAATAGCCCTTAATTTTTTATGGTCTGTATTATTTAAAAGTTTGGCTTATTGCCTTTGTTTTTTTAACATGGCACCCAGAGAGTTCAGTATGCTCTAAGAAAAGGTAGTTCTTTAGGAGAAGCTTTTAAACTAGTTTTTGTTTTCAGTATCATCAGGTTCTGTACCTCTTCCATTTCCTGTTAGAACCCATCCTCTGGTGACCTAAGTGAAGAAAGTTTTACCAACCACAGAATTCTATCATCTATTTTCATTTGTCATTAAATCTGCTATCCTAGGAGGAAGCCAGGTGACAGTAAACACCACTATGCTAAAGGGCCCCCATTCTTCCAGCTTCTGTATTAATTTTGTGACCAAATCAATCAATAAGCTAACATTGAAACCTGTCTTACCTCTGCCTGCCTGTGACCATTTCTCCATTTCAGTCTGTGAACTCTTTATCCTCAACCTGACCCTTTTTAGAGAGATTGAGTTTAGGAAAGAACAGTTAGTTCCTCATTTTCCTGTGAAGTTGGGCTGTGTCCTGAAATTATCTCATTGTCTTCTTAACACCTGCTCACACTCACCCTCCACTGCCCATCCCCAGCACCCCTTCTGCTGCTATGCACTGCTCATGTGCCCAGAAGGCGGTATACAGACAGAAAAAGATGAAACACTAGGTAAGAAATGACAAGAATGAAACCCTGTAAGTGACTTCAGATAGGATAATCCAATGAAGGTCTAGAAGCAGGTTGCTCTCCTCTCTGAGGTCAGATCTTCACTTGGTCAAAACTAATGAGAAAGAAATAAGCAACTGGAGTAGAAATGATGTGTTTTCATTGACCAAATGTCAGGAGTGTCCATGATGAGGTGCAAAGACAGAAACTCATGTTCAAGAGAACTGTTAGAAATGAGGTCTGTCTCTTTTAACCTTCTGATTTAACAATAACAGCAAAGCAAAATTCTTTCTTTCTAAAAGACAGAGTGATCACTCCTCAAGGATCAGAAGATTCACATTCAAATCCCATGCCAACAAGATAGCAGCCATGCAACCTTGGGCAAGTTATTTAGCCTCCCTAAATATCAGTTTCCTCATATGGAAAACACAGGTTTTGTTCCAATTACCCCACAGGAATATGTGAGAATGGACTGAGTTAATATAAAAAATATTATATTAAACTTTAAAGCACTATATAAAGGCTATATAATATTATTACTCAAGTTTTCCTATTGGTTCTTATTTTCCTGATGTTTCTCAAACTACTCTTTTAGTAGAACAATGATTCTTTTTTGGAAAGTTGAAAAATTGTTTTTTCATTGTTTGAACTCCATTTCTTATCCTTTGTAAATTGGCCAGAATGGTGGTGCACACCTGTAATCCCGCTGCTCTGGAGGCTGAAGCAGGAGGATCACAATTTCAAAGTCAGCCTCAGCAACTTAGCATGGCTCTAAGCAACTCAGTGAGACCCTGTCTCAAAATAAAATTCAGAAAAGGCTGGGGATGTGGCTCAGTGGTTAAGCATCCCTGGGTTCAATCCCCAGTACCCGCCCCCCAAAAAAATGTGAAATAAAGGATTAGAAAACCTGGGTCTTCCTTGAAGTACCTTCCTTGAAGTACTGAATGTAAATATTCAGGCATTTTTTTGTCTTTCTGTTTTTAAAATAACTAATAAGCTAATTTTCATTTGAGAATTGTAGTAAATATTCTAAGCCTACAAGAAAAAGATTGAAATCTCTTTAAACCTAACTCTGAGAATCCAGGAATTCTCAGGAATATTTCATATCTATAAATCCATGGCTGTCTTTAACCTGCAGGTCTTGAGAATCATTATTAACACTGTCACTCACCTCAGCCTTTGCTTCTATATTATTATTCTAATCTTTACAGCTGAAAAATACTTCAAATATTTGGCAAAAGTCTAAATGAAATCCTACTATTGTGTTCAAAAACTTCAAAATAAATTGAAAACATGATAATGCTTTGGGTGAAAGAAATAGAGGGTCTTTAATCTGGAGAAGCAAAATTAGAGGAGGCAGGACACTGTAACTGAACTCACCACTCTCACTTCGGGGCATTTGAAAAACATCTTTTGTAGTACATTTTCCTGGTTTATCAGTTTAGTAGAGCAGTCATCCCTAAACTAGAAAGAATAGCATATTACCATCTCAAACTTACCCAAATTATCTTCCACAAATATTTTTTTAAATGATTAGGCATAAAGAGATTGACCTAGGTCTACAATGGATAATTTATATGATTTAATCAAAGCATTTAATTCAGTAAAAGAAAAATCCAGACGCATAACCAAAGGACTAACTTCTTCCTAAACTCTTCAATTGATTGTGGTACAGAGTAGATGTAGTTCTGTTTAGAACTGACCCAAGATAAACCACAGAAGAACTCTAGCATTAATACCTGTTAACAGCGATGACTCATTGTTCAATAGCTGATGCTAAACTTCTTATAGAAATGGTGACATTTTAAGCCAGACCTTTAAGGAACTCACAACAGAAAACCTTGGTAAAGTCAAAAGGTTCAGAAAATGAGATGAGTTGTTGTACAACAACAATTTAGAGTAACAGATGATGGGTCTAAAATGCCCAGTAAAATCTATTCTTGTAAATTGAATTGTCATCTTGAATTTTTAAATGTTGAGCTATAACTAGGGACACAAAACTGAATAGATGAGCATGTTGATGACATTGTATCATCTGGTAAGCAAATGGCTCAAGCTGAAGTATAGAGTATCGATTAATTGATTCTTTTTCTTATTATTAGACTACAATGAATATTAGCTATAAGAAATTGCTGTGTCATGAATCAAGTGAGTAATTTTCATAAAATATAAATAAATAGGTGAAAATCATATTTTCTCTTGCAAGACAAGACAGGAATTATTTGTGAACTATAGTAGGAACTGAAAACTACTACAGGGTAAGCAATGATTCAGGCTCTGAACTTATATGCCCATTATGCAAACCAGATTTCATTTCTCTTGGCCTTTACTCATCTTGAGCCAAGAACAGAGGTCAATGATCCAAACTGCTCATTGAAAGTAAACTAAATGGATGGAGCAGAGCTCTTTTATTGAAAGCAATCTTGAAGATAAGTGAATCACAGTTTATACTTATACTTTTCAATCACTTGATTACTTACCTAATTAGAAAAAATAACCTTCATGGACAACTATTTTTGACTTAGTTTTTTATTACTTACTAAAAAAGAGACCCATAAATTCATTGGTAGAGTCAAATTAGATATTGTGAAAAGATTTTGTCCTATAAATAAGAGTTATCAGTACCTTATCATAAAAATGTTCTTACTGTAGCGGCATAATGACATCGAGATATTATTTCATCTGAAGGCACTTTATAAGCCACCATATCTTACCTAAGTGATTATTTAATATTTAGATATTAAATTTTCTTTTCTTTCCATAAGCTCACATTTCTTTCCATAAGCATAAGTCTCACACCTTTAAAAGGAAGGTAAGTTTATTAGTCTTAAGATTAAAGTTAACTCCATCAATTCTCCCTTCAAAAATTTAATGCTAAAACAAAAGTGAAAAGATCAGAGGTAAACAATAAGGATGGAAATTATTGATGACTTGGTTCTCATTGTTTAAAGATGGGGAGGTGGGGAAATTGAATAGAAAGAATTCAGAAAAGATAAAAGACTAGTTTAGAAGATAGGATAATAAATCAAGTAAAGGAGAGAATTTGTAGGTTAATTTCAGTTAGGGATAAAAATCTATAAGCTCTGATGGAATTCTGAATCTTTGACTCTGAAGTGCAATTTTACTCCTAGAAGAATTCAGGAATTACTCCCAGTATTATTTCCCAGACATAGAAATTTTTCTCTTCCACTCTTGCAAATTTAAATTCCTGGACAAGCAGAATTATTCATTTCAGATATTTCTTTCATTGCTTTCTAGAAGCTAAAACATAGGCTAAGCAACTGCACAGTGGCTGGGATTGTAGTGATTCCCATTCTTTCCACATAACCATACCTATTTGTGTAAAGAAACATTTCTATGGCCATGATCTATATAGGAGGGTGACTGAGACGATGTGGCAGCATTTAGGCCAAATTGCATCTGTGCCAGAAAAAAATGAGAGAATGTAATACTCACTCAATTCCCTCTAAGACAGGCAATTGACTAGGTTCAGAAGATATTCCACTCGGCAAACTCCACAAAATGGATATCAGCTTATCACTTCAGGAATGTTCTTCCTCCTCTCAGTTGATACTGCAGGGACACTCTAAAGACAGTGGCACCAAAAGGCCAAGAGAGTTTCCACATAAATGGTTATCCACATTCCCTACCACAGGGACTATAGTGATGAGCTTTTAAAGCTTCTTTCAGAGTCGATGGCGAGATAATGACAACTTGGATGGAATGGAGGCAAGAGAGTCATTGCAGGCAGTCAGATAAGATTAACAGCCAAAGAATTTGTTTAAGGTGTGGAGCTGTTCAAGACATATAATTTGTCCAATGTGAAGGTCCAAATGGCAGGTGGTTCCAAAGTGGGTTGCATTAAACAAGGAGCTAGAGCTAAACAGAAGCCCCAAGAACAAAGTCAAGAATTCCTCATCTGTGAACCTCGTGCAGCATTCACTTGATGGTCAGTTAAGATGATGGCAATAGTGCATACCACCATATCACCCTCTTAGGTGCCTCTCCTCTTATGGGTTTCAGTTCAGGGGTTGTATCATTTGGTGGTCTGATGTGATTGATGAGCTCAGAGACTTTGTTTCCTGAAATGGGTTTCATATACCATGCATCCATCTACTTCTGATTTAACTCTAAAAGTTCACAGGTAGTCATTTTTTATTAGCATGACTAGTTTATCATTTTTTTTCCTATAATTATTCTGCTCAGCTGGAGGCTATTCTTTTTGGTAAGTCTGTATGCCCAGCATCTGGTGATTATTTTGGCCTGTACAAGTTACCAAGTCATTCTCCCTTAGTCCTTGTACTCAAAATGGAGTAGCTCATGGCAAACTGCTGCTCTATAAAATGGAGTGACCCAGAGCAAGGTATAGTCTGTTCTCTACAGTCTAGCTAGAGTTTTGTCCATTTTGCTGATATTTTCAAAGGATCAGGGTTAGGTTTCATTGTTTGTTTGTTTTGTTTCTGTTTTTCATATTGTTTTACTCCTGGAGCTATATTTGAACTAGTAAATTAATGTCTTGTTCTCATTTAGAAAATTAATTATGTTCTCAATATTTTCTCTCTTCTACCCTTCTTTGAGAGTGATATGGAAGCTCTGAAGATTATCCTATGAATTGCATCATCTGGAATCTCTGGTTCTTTGTACCCTCTTTGGGTTTAGCATTAGATGCTGACAGCAAAGAAAAAGCCTGGGGAGTATCCTTACCCATCCACTTCTGCTTAAAAATCTTGGTTCTGTCTGTTGCTTCACATCTTGAAGACTAGAAGGTCAGGAGGAACTTCTTCAAAGGGTTCATTTACATTGGACTTCTAAGATGCTCTTTTCTCTCCTTTTTCTTCAGACCTATGGTTGGTAATTGCTACACACCCTTCCTAGTCTTTGGGTCCCTTAACATTCCTTATTGCTTCACTCAATGTCTCTTTATTAAATTGCCTTTAAAATATTGCAGAAGTGTAGTTATGTTATCCTTGGGGTCCTGATGCAACATTAAATGCCTTGAAGTGTATGGTATAGTATGTCACAAGATTTATCATTGGCTAAGAGCACCAGCCAATACTCTCACTTGGGGAATTTTTTTTTTTTTTTTTTTGCTGTCTGTGTGTCTGTTTGTCTCTCTCTCTCTCCAATATTAATAATATATTGTTATTTTTAAAAGTATTTGAGGAAAAATAACCTAATTATATGTCTGTAATGCAGAATAACTTTAAAAGATACATGTCATTGCATGATTCTATCTCTGTAAACTTAAAAGCTTAGGTAAAACTCTGGAAATGGAAGTCATAGAATGAATATTTTTTGATGAAAGGATGTAATTATTGTGACAGATGATGATGGCTCTTTTGAGATGCTGGTAATATTATGTACCTTGGTCTTAGTGGTGGTCCCAGAGGTAAGTTCACTTTGTGTTAATTATTGAACTATATATTTAAGAATTTATAGTTTTCTGTATGTGTATTTTTCTTTGATTCCAAAGGATTTAAGTTACAAAAATGATACAGGTATTTCTTGGTATTCATTGCACAGATACTTCATTGTATTACATAGATGGAATTTATGAGAAATCATTACATCTGTTTATTATAATGAAATCAAGTGAGATGGCTCTTTAAAAGCAATTTTGAGTCACTTCTTTTTATAAGTGCAAAATATTCTCTTTATTCTCTAATTTATTTAATAGCTTGCTCTCTCTTCCAATAGCCTTTTTTTTCTGGGTGCCTAGCTTGACATACACTTTGTGCTCTTGCAGGAAGTATCAGTAATGAAAAGAACAAACTAAGCTGCAAAGGACTCTTCTTTGAAGCAATTCCTAGAAAGTGGAATTCAGCAAGATTCCTCTTATAAGAAAGGCAAGGACACCATAAGGCTGTGGACCTCTGGAAGCCCCACTCAAATAATAAGATGAATTTAACTGCTGCTCTGGAGGTAGTGGTGGGAAGTGGGGAATGAGAGCAAAGTCATAAAGTTCTAGAAACCCACTTCTTTCTGGAAATTCCACAAAGGCACTCTTTTCTAAAATAATTTCTTTTCATAAAGTGCAATTACAGATGCTTTTTGACTTATGATGGTGTTAAGTCCTGACAAACCTATTACAATTTGAAAGTATCATACATCAGAAACACATTTAGTGTGCTTAACTTAATAAACATCATAGCTTAATGACACAATACACTGTACAGTATCGCCTGTCCACCTTCATGACCACAGGGCTGCCTAGAAGCTGCAGCTCTCTGTCACTGCTCAGCATCAGGAGAGAGTATTTTACTGCTTATCACTGGACCTGGAAAAGATCAAAATTCAATATCTGAAGTAGGTTTGTGCTGAATCTGTATCACTTTTGTACCATCATCAAGTCAAAAAATTACAAATTGATACATTCTAAGACAGGGACCATATGCGATAAACTCCCCCGAATGTTTGGTGTAAACACATTGATTTGCAGAAATGTTTTATTTATCATATCATATTTTGTAGAATTTCCATTGGATTTCTAAGTAAATTCTGGTTTTCAGGTGAAAATCTACATCTTCATCTAGTTTGAAGTGTATGCTAACTATCAACATTTTTTCATGTCTGATAACTCTAAAATTTGTATCTACTTTCAGTCTGTTTGTGGGCTTGATTTGCTCTTGGTTTTTGAATATTTGCTTATTTTTCCTTGTGTGTCTGGTAATTTTATTAAATGCTGATTTTGTGTATGAAAAATTGTGGAGTTCTGTTTCATGTTATCTTCCTCCAGAGAGGTTTTAATATGTTTTTCTAACAGGAAGCTCACCTTGCTGAGGTTGAGACTGAAGCTGATTTTTTTCTGATTTCCCTATTACCAGGTGCAGCATTTTCAAGGATTTTGATAAGTCTGTGTTTACCAGAATTGCTTCCCTTGGTTTAAGGAGGGGAGCTCTAAATACCAATTCATTTTGTCACCAGTTCTTTGAGATAGCAGAGTTTCTGAGTGGGCTTTTGGACTCTCTTTCTAACTGAAATCTTAGTCCCTCAAGTCCTGACCACCTTGGTAGCTTTCAAAGATGTATTTTTTTCTTTTAAATTCAGAGATTCTGCTATAAGCTCCAGGCTGCTACTCTCTGTTTAGCATCTCTATCTCAGGCCACTGATTAAAAAGTCCAGAAATAGACCTACACATACTGTTATCAATGTATTTTTTGGTAAAAATCAATTCAGTGAATAAACACCTTTTTCAACAAATAATGTTAGGTAAATTTGATTTCTATGTATAAAACATGAACTTTGATCCACACCTCAATTTAGATACAGTTAAAACTCAAAATGAAAATTTTAAAACTCAAAATGAAAATCAAAGACTTACATATAAAACTTAAAACCATAAAACTTCTAGATAAAAACTATAGATTAAAAACTTTCCAACTTTTGGTTAGGCACAGATCTTAAATATGAAACCGAAAGTATATTCCATAAAAGAAAAAAACTTAACCAATTAGAATCCATTAAAATTAAGAACTTCTGTGCTTTGAAAGGACTTTTAAGAGAATAAAAGTATAAGCCAGGGACTGGGTCATACACAAATCAGACCAGCAAATATCTGAGGAGGAAAGGATTATCCAAGTTTTGGTGAGGAAGTGGAGCAACTGAAACTATCATGCACTACTTCTGATGGAAATGTAAAATAGCAGGACCTTTGAAAAGTGGTTTCACAGTTTCCTAAAAATTTAAACACATCCTACAATACAGGGATATAGCAAGTGCATTCCTAAGTATTATTTATCCAACATAAATGAAAGTATGTGTTCACACAGAGTTGTACACAAATCTTCATAGCAGCTTTATCTGTGTCAACAAATATTAAAACCCACTGAAAAGCCCATCAATAGGTGAATGGATAAACAAGTTGTATTTAAGCCATACAATGGCACACAATTCACACATAAAAAGAAATTAACTATTTTGGTATATACACAGTATGGATGGATTTCAAGTAATTATGCTGATTGAAAGTAACTAGACGTAAAACAATATGTTGCATATTTCCATTTGTAAAAATATTTTAGAAAACAAAATAATCTCTAGGGACAGAAAGTAGACCAGTGATTGCCTGTAGATAGAGCAAGGAAGAGAAGGACAAGGACAATGAAACTCTTGAGGGTGATGGGAAAGTCCTTTATTTTGATTGTGGTGATGGTCTCACCAGTCTCACAAATACACCAAAACTCATCGAATTTTATACTTTAAATACATATAGTTTATTATACAACAATTATCCCCTACAGCTGACAAACAGAATAAGACAAAAACAAAACAAAAAACAAAAACAAGCATGCACACAAGCCCTGAATGTTAAAGGTAACACTTGTAAGTCTGTGCATTGATAAATCTTTTTATGCCAATACCATGCTGTCTTGATCATCAAAGCTTTACAAGACTTTGAATCTTTTATGTCTTCTAACATTGTTATTTTTCAAAATTGTCTTTCCTATGTAAGTATTTTATATTTCTATATTAATTTTATAATCAACTTGTCAATTTATATGAAGAAATTTGATAGGATTTTGATTAGGACTGCCCTGAATCTATAGATGAATTTGAGCAGAAGTAACATCATAACAATATTGAGTTTGCCACTTCAGAAACACCATACATCACTTTTGTATTTAGCTTTTCTTCTGCAGTGTCTTATAGTTTTTAAGTTGTGCATGCTTTTGACAACTAATACACTTTTGTTACACATAATATCAAAATATGAGGGGCTGAAGTTTTTTTCTGTGCTCATCTAAATACTAATATCATAATGTTAATCTAGTATTCCAGGGTTCACCTGATGATACATGAGCCCAAGGTGTTTCCATCTGTTGGTACCACTGTCACTCTGGGTTTCTGAGTCCTCAGTTGATTTCTTTGTATCTGACCAAAGGGTGGGAGAAGAGTACCCTGGAAGTGCTGCTACAAGAAATCTTCATGAGCCATTGTATCATCCATCATTCTGCCCATATTCTGTTGGCCAGAGGCCAGTCACATGGCACCCACCTAACAACTAGAGAGGCTGTGTAGTGTACTCCAGTCGTTGTTGGCTCAGAGGATAAGGAGACAAGAACTATTTATCACATCACAGTCTCAGTCACATAGATAAATAACTTGGAGAAAATCTCACACATTCGAACAAAGAGAAGTAAAAAGATATTCAATACAGCATTGTCTGAAAATGCTGGAAGAAACTAAATGTCCAATAACACAAAACTGGATTCAAAACAGATGTCTTAAGAGGAGCTCAAAAGCACAAAACATGAGACAAAACCGAATGGGTCTGACTGTATTAAAGTACCAAAGACGATTGATGCTGAGAATCACAGACTGGAAGAAGATATTTGCAACATCTTAACCTAAGGACAAATTTGGGAATAAAAGAGGGTCCTTTTAATGCTTACAGCAGGACAATGGGCGTATGTCTGGCCTATGATCATCTTATCTAAAACAAGAAGGCATTTGTCTCGGTCTGTGTCCTGTTGCTATAATGAAATACCAAAGATTGGGTAATTTTATGAAGAATAAAGTTTATTCAGCTCATATGTCTGGAGCTGGGAGGTCCAAGGTTGAGGGATTGCATCTGATGAAGGCCTTCTGATTGGTGAAGACTTTCTGCAGATGCCTGAGATGATGAAAGGCGTCTGGAGGGGGCATAACTAAGAGACAGAACTAAACAGGCTTTTGTAACAAACTCATTGTTAAGATAACCTATTAATCTATTAATGAGGACACAGCTCTCATAACTTAATCACCCCTCAATCAAGAGCAATGGAGATTCAAATCCTAGCATTATTAATAACTAGAATGCCTCTGTACCCTCTGTACCCAATAAGAAAAGATAAGAAGCCAAACAGGCAAGAACGGAAAGTTCAAAGAGGAAAACTGAATGACTAGTGAGCATATAATGAGTTGTCCAAGTGAAATAGTAGATAAATGCAAAAGAAGAAACACTTTGCACTCATCAGATTTGCAAATATTGCAAAGTCAGATAAAATCAAATGTTCTTCAGGATGGAGGCAAATGAGGACCTTCATGAGCTCTGGTGGGTGTGTGGACTAGTAAGGTGCTCTGAAGGGCAATGTGGCAGAACTTTGTGAAATTAAAAACCTTTCCCTGAGGACCCAGTAATCCCACTTCTGGGCATCCACTGTTAGGAGATATATGTGAGGATATGCCAATGCAGTGGGGGTGGAGGAAACCTAAGTGCTTGCTATAGGGAATAGAAAAATCAATTATGATGGATGCATACTGTAGAACACCATGAAGCAACTAGAAACAATGAACTTCCTAAATGAACATGTTTAAGAAAAGATCTTAAAAATCTCATAATGAATTTTAGCAATAGATCAAAAAATAATTAAAGAAATAAATTGCCAGCACAACACCACTTATGCAAATTAAAACCAAACACTCTTAAAGTGTGTATACACATCCAAAATACTGGGTAAATTCAAGTGACTACTTCTCCTGTAGAAGGAGAAATGAAGAAATATATCAGGGTTTATAGAGGTCTGAATTGGATTGGTGATGATGACGGGTCTTGAACAGTGAGATGATTAGCTTAGAGACTGGTACCTAATTCCCCCCACCCACAAAAACCCCAAATAAAGGGAGGTGGTATGAGTCATGCAGGCAGGACAGGCAGACTGGCTAAAAGACAGGGAAAAGCATAAAAAAGCCCCTGAAGTTTTAGTTAGCTCTCATGAAGTTGAGATGGTTTGAAAACTTCAGAACAAAACACACAGAACACTATCCTATGACACCTTTGGTTTTTCAGAGTGTGAGAAGCTTTGTGGGGTTTGGGGGCGAGTTTTCCTTTTTATTGAGAAACACATGGAGTGGTTTGAAGAGCTACGCATGGTTTGCCACACTGCCCTATATTATAATTAAACCATTGGTTTAGAGATCGGTTTGCCCTATTTCATGGGTTTTGTGAAAAAGGGTGTTTGTCTTCTGCCATTGCTTGATCTTTCCAGCAAGTGATAGAGAGTGGGGAGGCCTCCATGTACTTTCTGCAGTACGCTCAGGCCATCACTGGGTGCATGTCAGTTAAAAAGCATGGCCCTGTCATGATTATTTGACTTCAGTTGCAAGTGTTGGCAGGAGATAATCAAAGAGACAAGTGGAATTTAGGATCTGTGGTCCTTTGAGATACAAAATTATAAAGCAGCCACAGAAATGAGTCAGCCTCTGAAGTTGGGCCATGACTGCAGCAAGTCAGAGAGCTCGGCTTCCTTAGTCATGGGACGAGCAGGGCACTCCCATGCACCCTTCCCTCCAGGTCTTCAGGGCATGAGCTGTGTTCTTTTCACAGCCGTTCCTAAGTGAACCTTGTTGCTTAACCGCCAAACACATGTTCACGTGCACACACAGTACACAAGTCTGAATCTCAGGTCTGCAAAGATTACAACAATTTTAGAATTACAAAGGATTTTTGTGAAGGGTGAGTTAAGTATTCACTTGGGTACTAGCACTAGACAAGCACTTTGATACTTACTATTGTCAAATGATGGATGATATGTGAAACTCAGAGAACTAATTTTAAAGGAATTGATTAAGTTGTAATCAGTTACAAAAAGAAAAGGCAAGCTTGTAAATGACAACAGAATATTCAGAGCTATCTGTAAATACAGAATGTAGTGATTTAAAATGTAACAGTATGAATTAGTGCTAAGTAAAATGTACCACTTTACGCAACAGGAAGTTCAACTTGTACCTGTGTTTTAAAATGATCATCCATTTGCACCTTTACCTATGACATTATTTCTTTGCTCTCCCTCATAGTAGCGATCCTCCAAAGAGTTGTCCATACTCATTTCCCATTCTCTCTTGAGAACACTCAGATCAAAATTTTGTTCTTGGCACTGGGTGGAACTGCTCTTAGCCAGATCATTAACCAGTTCCCTGTTGCCAGATTACACACCCAAGTGCTCTTCGGAACTGACTTCTCAGCAGCATTTTTGCTGCTCTTCTTAAAACTGCTTTTAACTCTCTTTTAAATGTCTACTTTGAAATACTTTCAGACTCACACAGAATTTACAAAAATAGATCAGAGTGTTCCTGTGCAACATTCACCCAGCTTCCTCTAATAATAGCATCTTTCATAACCATGGTGCACTTTTAAACTTTGAAAACCTGCTCCCATGTTCTTAAAACTCCTGTAGCCTCTCTTGTACCACTCTCCTTGTTATCCTCCTCTGTGATCTCTCATGTGTGACTCTCCTCCTCTTCCCTGTGTCTAAATGTTGGCACATCTCAGGGCGTGATCCTTGTACTTCTTTTCTTTTTTTTATCTAAATTCACATCTCACATGACCTCATCTACCCCATAGCTTTAGACAGCTTGCATATGAAGAAATTCTGCTTATCTCCAGCCTTGAACCTTCCATTGAACCCGTGGCCTGTTTATCAAGCTGCCTACCCAACGACTCCACCTCCATACCTCCTAGGTATCTTACTTTAATGTCACAATTGAACTCAGTCAAGCCCTGTGGTCCAACCTCTTCTTCCATCTTCACTTTATCAGTAAATGGCTCCATCATTCAACCACACACTTAGGCTGAAAACTGAAACTGTCCTAGGCTATTTTCTTTCTCATAGATACCGACCTTCAATCTAATAGCATGTATCCAACTGATCTAAACCTTCAAAATAAAACCTCTATCTCTAGACTAAATAATCTTCATCTCTTTCCCAGATTATTGCAATAACCTCCTGCCTGTCTCTGGGTCCCTCCTAAAGCTTATTCACTTCATGACCATGATAAATTCTTTTAAAATGAAAATTATGTCATGTCACTCCTCTACTCAGAACCTCTCAGTGCCTTCCCATAGAGTTATATCCATTAGCTCCATAGAATAAAATCTATGGCCCTTGTCATGGCCCATAAGATACAGCATCATCCATACCATCTCTACCACTCTAACTGCATTTTCTTCCTCAGCTTGTACAGCCTCCTGACTGTACCCAGAACACCTACTACTTTCCCCTGTGTGGGCATTTGTACTCAGGGATCTATCTGCTGATAATGCATTTTCTTAGCTATTCCCATTACAATATTGCTCACTCCCTCAGAGAAACCATGTCTCACTACCTTGTTGGAGGCAATACCCTCTCCCCCATGTCTCTATCCCTAACTGAGTTTGTTCTTAATAAGGATCTGATATCAGATGGATGGATGGATGGATGGATGGATGGATGGATGGATGATTGATTGGTTGGTTGATTAGCTACTTTCTTGTTTTCCTATTTGTCTATCTCTCACACTAGACCCTAAACTCTATGATAATCATGACTCTGTCCGACTTTGATTTACTGATCATCTTCTGTAAAACCTATGGTAGATAATAAATATTTGTTGAACAAATAAATGAGCGTAGGATCAGTAAAGGACCACATACATAAATGCTCTCAGAGAACATAAAATACATAGTTGGGTAATGATGACATTTAAAATCCAGCTTAAAAATATAAAAATTTAATGAAGACTAGCTGAAATTTCTGTCATTTATGATGAAATTTCATATGTATTGAGAGGCATCTCAGTCTTATTGCACAGCAAGACCAATAGCTATAAGTACTCTGAATTATCCACAGGCAATTATAAATGTGTCAATATTAAATATTTCAAATGTAAAACCATTTTCATTAGTCTACCTCAAATAATTTGCAGGTAAGTTGAAACGACATATGAGGTCTACTAATTCCTCACTATGTGAACTAAAAAAATGTGGCACATGGTTTAATCTCTGTCTATAAAGCCTCCATCCTGGGTCACTGCTCCAACCATAAATAGACTCACTTGAGCAATAAATGTGAGAGGGTTTTAAATTATATCCTTGGTTAGCTTAATGATGCTATAAATATTTTCTTCTTTTATCTCTAAAGAAGATATGTATACCAGAAGTGCAAGTATAGACTACAAATGTAGTCTATTATTTGTATTTCACATTCTCCCTGAGGCAGTGTTCTATCCCCAATCCCTAAGGATAGAAACCAGTGACAGGTCTCTCCTAAGCCAAACTATTATTCCAAACCAAAATACTATAATAATGAATGTATAGATGTTTTCATTTTCACTTTGTAAATCAGCACATTATGTTACAACCTCTGAGAAAGTAACTACATTATAAAGGTGTTTGGAGGCTAATACTTGAGCTTATATGTCTCCATTTCTTGGGAATATTCTTTTAAAAGAAAGAAACTCCTGAGACATCAGTATTGTGTTAGCCCCCTGGGAAGGTTGGTAGAGTTACTCCCAAGGTTATTAGGATCAAGTAGGAAGAGGTCAACATTCAGAGTTGGGATTCTCTCTGTTCCTGTCACATTCCCAAATTCTGTTACCCACCTCAACTTCTTCCTTAGGCCTGAGCTCATTCCCTTTGCTCTTTCACTTGACCTCACTTCTAGTAAGGCACATCTCTTTCTTTTCATTCCCATTAATTTAGGAGAACTCCTTTTTTTCTTAAATTACTGCAACAAGGTCCAGAATCTACAAAAGAAACATATACTAAGAAACTAAGAATAAAACAAAAACAAATTCATACAATGGGTGTCTTTGCCCAGTGGTTCCTCTCCTGAGGATTTCTAGAAACAACACTGAGTAGTCCATCAACAAGTCATAGATTTTCCTGAGACCCTCGCCATTAGCCTGGCCCTTTGTCCTATCCCCATTCAGCCCTGCTTCCTAGAGCCTCACTGTAAATCAGTGCTAGACAGTCCTTCCCAGGGGAATCTTCAGCCCTTGGTTCAAGGTACTGAAGGCAATGAAGACAATAAGACTCAAGGTAGAGTCACCAGGTGCAAGGCACAACAAGGTCTTCCGGTGTGGTTGGCTATGGGTATCAACATTTTCTCATCTCCTCCAGGCAGTCATCTAAAAATGGTAAGAAAATGGGAAGGGCTAAGCCCTATGGCAATTTCATTTTAACCAAAATTGGGAAACAGATATAATCTAGGAGGAATGAAAAAATGCAAAGAATGATGGGATGACCAAGCAGAGCCTCTCTCAGAAATATCCACTGTAGATTGCAAAAGAATAAGTTCTGGTGTTCTATTGCACAGTAGGGTGATTATAGTTGTTAATAATGTACTGTATGTTTTAAAATAGCTAAAAGAGGATGTTTAAAGTTCTCTGCACAAAGTAATGACAAATGTTTGAAATGATAAATATACTAATTACTCTGATTTGATCACTATAAAATTTATACATGTACTAAAACATTACATTATGCTCCACAAATATATAAAATTATTACTTTTGAATTAAAAATAAAATAATACTCAAGAAGTGATCAAATGTTTCTCTGAAAACTATACCATTCACAATAGCCTCAAGAAAAATAAAATACTTGAGAATCAATCTAACAAAAGAGGTGAAAGACCTCTACAATGAGAACTACAGAACACTAAAGAAAGAAATTGAAGAAAGTCTGAGAAGATGGAAAGATCTCCCATGTTCTTGGATAGGCAGAATTAATATAGTCAAAATGGCCATACTACCAAAAGCAGTATACAAATTCAATGCAATTCCAATTAAAATCCCAATGACGGACCTCATAGAATTAGAGCAAGCAATCATGAAATTCATTAGGAGGAATAAGAGACCCAGAATAGTTAAAGCAATTCTTAGCAAGAAGAGTGAAGCAGGGGGTATCACAATACCAGACCTTCAACTATATTACAGAGCAATAATAACACAATGTGTGACAGACACCATGGCCCTGGGTACATGTATGAATGCACAGTCGATGTGACTCTACTTTGTGTACAACGAGAGAAACAATAGCTGTACTTCATTTGTGTTCAATGAATCAAAATTAAATAAATTTTAAAAAAAGAATAAAGGATGCAGACAAACAGCTTTCAAAAGGCAAGAGCTTGGGAATGTTCACTTAAGGAGCCTATTTTGAGGAGACTATTCGGTTGGCTACTTTTTTCTTCCAGGGCTTTAAAACTGTTGTTCTGATGTCTTTTGGCTTGCATTGTTTCTTACAAGAAGGTGACTTGTCTTTTTTTTGTGTGTGTGACTCCTTTTAAGATTTTCTCAGGGTCACTGGTTTCAAGAGATGTGATTATGATGTTTCTTATAGATTTATTCATGCTTTTTGAATGTGGGAATTCTTGGATCTGTGGGTTTATACTTTCATCAAAGTTTATAGTTTCAACCATTATTTATTCAAATGCTTTTTAAACACTCTTCCTCGCCTTTTCTGTAATTCTAATTCTATCTATATTTGGCTGATCCTCTGTTTCTCCTTTTTACAGAGTTCTTCTCTGTTTCATTTTGGATAATTTCTATTGTTTTATCTTCAAATTCACTTAATCTTTCCTTTCTGCAGCACCTGCTCTGATGTAAATCCCATCCAGCATATTGTTCACCTCATAACTATATTTTACCCACATTTTCTAGAATTTTGATCTGAGTTTCCCTATTTCTACTTGATCTCAATCTTTCCTCTAGCTTCTTGAACAAAAATAACGTATTTATAAAAATTGTTTTAATGTCCTTGCTTACTAGTTTTATTATCTGTATCATGACTGGGTCAGTTTCAATAGATTTATTTTTTTTCTCATTATTGGTCATATTTTCCTGTTTCCTTGAATGCTGGGTGATTATTGATTATGTGTTACACATTGTGAATTTTATGTTTTTATATGCTGGACTTTTTTTTATTCTTATAAATATTCTTGAACTTTCTTTTGCTGCATAATTAAGTTGCCTAGAAACAGTTTGGATATTTTGAAATCTTGTTTTTAAGCTTTGTTATTCAGGGATAGAGGAGCAATTATTTTAGGGCTATTTTTTCTCCAATACTAAGGCAATGACTTTCTGAGTCTCTACCTGACGCCCCTTGAATTATGAGGTTTTTCCATGCTAGGTAATGGGAATAGACTACACCTGGTCTTGTGTAAACTCCAAGGCATGTTTCCTCCAATCCTTTTGGGTGGTTCTTTCTCCAGCCTTAAGTAGTTTCCTCACATGCATGTGATGATTATTAGCCGGGTGAGGATTTGGAGGAACCCTCTCAGATCCCCAGAGAAGGAACTCTCTCCATACATCACAGTAGCTACAGACAAGACTGATGGATCAGACCATGGTGGTCTCTCCTCTCTGTGCTTCCGCCTTGGCTTCCCAGAAATGTTGACCTTAGCTTTTAGCCCCATAAGTCAGTGCTTCCTTGTCCCTGATTTCAACTTCAAATCAGTGGATTCTTTCAAATCAGTGTCATCTCTATTTTGATTTCTGCAAGAAAATGATGCATTTTTTTCCTGGTTTATTGATTAGCTTTCTTGGAATTCAGGGTTTACAAAACAAATTTTCTAAGAAATGCTAGAATAAAATTCCTGCTTGATTTCACAGCCTCCCTTGCAATTAACCTTGGTTACATGATTAAGTATATAATGGGAAAAAATTGTATAATTTTATCTTTAAAGATGAGGCCACTTTCTCTGGTTTTTCTTTGTCCCCTGTCTTGCATGTATCAGACTGGGGAGCCAGCATAGATCATGCTGGTAAGAACAAATATCCAGGCCTTGAGGTAGACAAAGCCAGAGTGCCTTCATGGACTTATAGAGTAGTTCCCTATAATCCTGAGTGCTCATTTCTAGACGGTTTTATAATCAAGAAGAACTTATTTTAGCCACTATATTTTAGTGTTTCTTTTTTTGTTTGTTTGGCCCTGGGAATTTAATCCCAAGGCACTTTTCCATTGAACCACATCCCCAGCCCTTTTTATGTTTTATTTTGAGACAAGGTCTTGCTAAGTTGCATAGGGTTTAACTGAATTGGTGAGACTGACTTTGAACTCCCTATCCTCCTGCCTTAGTCTCCTGAGTCACTGGGATTACAGGTGTGCACCACCACACCTGCCTTGTTTTGAGGTTTCTTTGATAGAGCAATTTAGACTCTAACTAATATAAGAGGTGTACTAAGTCCATTTACTGTTGTTATTATCATCTTAGTTCTGGTATATTATTTTATATTTTTATAATTTTAAAAATGAACTATAAAGCTCATTTTCTTTGCTTTATGTATGTATGTAGAGTTTTCCAGGAAGCTTTATATTTTTCTTTTCTTTTCTTTGTTGAGTGTAATGATTTCCCCTCTTTCTTTTCCTTTCCCTCTCCCAATTTTTTTGCAGTTGTTTAATTTTGATTTTGTCAAAAAACATTTACATTCTATTTTGTCACAATTACCTATGTTAAATGTTTACTTTCTCTTCAGTTGTCATAGTTTTCTAATCTAGAATTCTAAACCCAGTGAAAAATTTTTAAAACCAAATGTGAAAAGACCTTCTTTAGATCTTAAAAGAAGAATTAATTACCAGAAAACATATACTATAAGAAATGTTAAAGGACATCATTACCCTATGTACATGTATGATTACATGAATGGCATGAATCTACATCATGCACAACCATGAAAATGAAAAGTGGTACCCATTTGTGTACAATGAATCAAAATGCAGTCTATAAAAATATAAATAAATAAATAAAATTTAAAAAAAGAAAGTCATTCAGGCAGAAGGAAAATAATAAAAGATGGAAATTTGAATCTACTCAAAAGAATGGTGAGTAATGGAAATATATCCATGTAGTTAACTTTTAAAAATTTGCTCATTACTTAAATCTCTTTGAAAAATAATTTATAGCAAAACAATACCAGTGTATTGCACAGTTCATAGCATAACACATTCTAAATGTTTCCTCACCTAAAATTAGAGGTTAAAATACATGAAGCAAAAACTAATAGGACTAAGAAACAAGACAAATAACAAACAGACAAATCTACCACTACAGAGTGATGCCAGGTGGCAGAAAATCAGTAAGTCTATAGAAGACTTGATTAGTGTTAGCAATCAAATCATCTGATTGACATTTGTAGAAACTCCACCTAACGACAGCAGGACACACACTTTTTTTCTCCACTTAATGCAAGCAGAATGCTTATTAAGACAGAGCATATACTGAGTCATGAAATAAGTTTTACTAAATTGAAAATATTCCAGTTATGCCAATTATGTTCTCTAAACACTATGGGATTAAAAATTATTATTATTATTATTATAAATCAATAAATGAAAGATATTTGAAATATTATCAAATACTTAAAATTTAAATAATACATTCATGCAAGTATGCAAACTGTTACAAGTTAAATATAACAAAAATTTAAAGCAACAAGGTTAATTAGCTTGCACAGCTAACAAATAGACATTAAGATGATTTCAAAGAGATATCTTCCAAATATTCTGAGTTTTATTTGAAATATGTGTGTATATACATTTATACATGGATATGTATATATTCATATATACATATGTAGATGTGTATACATGTGTATATATGTATAAACATTTATGTTTTTAACAAAATAGAAATAATACAAAAAATTATGAGATGGAAAGGAAAAGGAAGAGAAAATCATTATAAAGTTAATCAGCAAAAAAGAAAAAAATATATATATGTATATATATATAGATAGATAATATATAAATATATTCTCAAGAATACCACTTTAAAGAATGATAGCTATTTTGATATAGAGATTTGATTACTGTGTTAGAAAATCAGGCTTACCCTTATATAGCCACGCATCATCAAAAAAAAAATCCTTAAAAATGATTGGAAAGACCGAATTAATACCCTGGCAACAGGATTGACACTAGAACTGATAATATTTTTGCCCACAAATAAACTGCTATGGTTATAACAATTAGCAGGGAAGGGAAGACAAATACATTGTTCCATTATTTTGCTTTTATTGAGTTGTTCAAGCATTCATCAAAGGCTGATCAAGCACTCATTGTGTGCAGGCACCTGTTTGACTCCAAATTGCAAAACCTAAGTCCTTGTCCTCAAGGAGGTTCCATTCTGGAGGGGCTAGCTAGAGGGATATACAATAGACATCAGTATTATGTCAGGTGAGAAATGACATGTAACAAAGGAAAGCTGGTCAGGGAGCTAGAGCTATGGACAGAAAGATCAAATGGAAGAAGAATGACACAAGAAAATATTTGATTTTAAAAAATACTTTTTTAAACTTAAGGTTAACTTTAGTTGCTTTAAAATGGAGTCATCCTTATTAGCAAACTTTCCAGACCTTTTCATATGGAAGCACAAGAACTCCTCTAAAAGCAAAAATTCAAGCATTTTTAATTGCAATTGCCAAAGAAGAGTCCCTAGAACAAAAGGGTCAAGTGAAGGAAGCTGAGAGTTGGCTTCCAAGCCAGCAATGGCCCACACCTCGGTCTCTGAGGCCTGCTCTTGCTATGAGGAAGCTCATAACAAAAAAAGAAAATAACAAAACATGCCATTTCTCAAATAGTTGTCAAACATTACTAACATTGCTTGGAAGTCTCCTCAAATAAGCCTCTCTGAAATCAGTTCTGCAATCAAGTTTCCTTCTCCTGATTTGTAACAGTAAAAATAAGGTAGTTGGGATGAGGGTGAGCCTTTTGACTAGTCAGGTATGGCACTGTGTCCTATTCAGTACTATCAGTGCAGTTCATTCCATTGATTGAGTGGGATGTAGACATCCATATTGTAGAGGTGATCTCCATGGAATCTCAATTAACCCAGCAAAGTGAGGCAGACTTGCACTAGAGAATAGCTCGCCTGGTATATCACCACCATTGGCAGGCTGAGGCTTAAAGCACAGCAAAGAGGCCAGGTATGTGCTGCATGCACAGTTTAACATAACATTATTTGAAAGGAAAGTCACTTTGGAGTCAGATCTAATGGAAAGTTGACATAGCATAACATGGGATTCTTACTTTTATAATTACTTGAAAAAAATTCACCAATGATGAAAAATCCTAATAATCTGTCACTGTGTCTTTTAAAAAAATTTATTTAATTTTGATTCATTGTACACAAATGGAGTACAGCTGTTGTTTCTCTGGTTGTACACACAGTAGAGTCACACCATCTGTGCATTCATACATGTCCACAGGGCAATGATGTCTGTCTCATTCTGTTATTATTCTTACCCCCTCCCACCCCAACCCCATCCCGCCCTTCCTTCTATGCTATCTATCCTTCCTCCATTCTTGCCTCCCTTCCACCCCGCATTATGCATCATCATTCACTTATCAGGCAGATGTCATTGTGTCTTTATTTAATACAGCTTAATTTTTCCCTCCCACTTGCCCTCAAAGCTCTTGAAAAATTACAATCTTATCTTGTACTCGATCAGTCCAGGCTATCAAATGCCCCATTTTGCAAATGTCCAATTGTAGAAGGGAGGTGGCTAGGAGGAGTGTGTATGTATGCGTACATGTTTTAACCTAGGGTTTTCATTTATAACAAACTGTACCACCACCAACTCCTGCACCTCCACTTCATGACTCCCACTCCTTCCCACACATCCTAGGGTCTCTAAATTGAAGATAATGACTGGTTGGGGACTGCCTAACTGAGCTTGAAGATAACCTCCCCAGGGCATTTGCCCCAGTTCACATTCCAATGATTCCATAATGTCAAAGTCTAGGTCAGTGTGTCAAGAGCATGCCACAACCCTTTTTTCTGTTTGGACAGCACGTGTACTGGCCAGTTTCACCTGGTGGTCTTCAGCTATATGAGATCTTGGTGGGATAGGTAACAATGAAAGAAAATTGACCTTAGTGGATTTACTAGCTTCAGATAAAAACTAAATGTTACAAGTAACCTTGGATATGATACTTCTCCTAATCTTTTCTTAATGAAAAGATGTGCTGAAACATATCTATTCTATTATAATTTTGAGGTCCTTAAAGCTCACCACAAATGACCAATAAATTTCCTTCCTGGGAAAAGTGAGCTTTCTGTTTTCATCACTGGAGAAACCCAGAAGCTTTTATATCATGGGATAAAGTACAGGATTCAAAAAGGTGAGAATCACTGGGCTAAGCCATAGAGTCCTCTAAATGGTTAGATTTTTGTTCTAGATTCATTATTATTAAAGTGTCATATGGTTTGTGCCCTACACAAGAACAAAGGCCATAATTTGCCACCAGAGTCGATGACTTCGGCCTTCCTTTCTGAAGCACTGGTGGGTCTAAACATGGGGCTGAATTTGTGTACCAAGGAGAAATATAGAAAGTGTACAACCAAAAGAGAGGCTCCAGCCATTGCCAGGGCATTGTTTACTCTGGCCAGTGCCTGCGTTCCTCTACCCCATGCATTGTTTTATTTTAACTCTGGCATGAACAACATATTTCATAAAGGGGACCAAATTGAAAGAAAGGACCAGCTTGGAATCTGCATCACATGCAAACATGATGTCAACATGCCACAGGTATATACCACAGCCACACACAGGAAAATGTGGCATTGCAGAGGACGTGGGAGGGAGGAACCAAGGAGAGAGGTAGTGGTTAAGTTCAGGTGAACAAACCCATTTTTTTTTCCTTGAAAGATGACTTGATTTATCTCAAGCCTAAGACCTGTAATAACTCTGAAATTTTTCACCTACAGTATCTTGGTGAAAATCATAGGTGTGGACCCCTGAAAAATACAAGCAGATCACTGGTCCTCTAATGCTCTTTAAGCTTCTGAGCACCTTATCCTGAATGAGTGGCAGATACACCATCTGATTTTAACCACAGAAACCTCTGTCACAGTAACATAAAAGAACAAGGAAAAGGCTATGAAACCAAAGTGCCCTCATGACTTTGATGTGGGCAGATTGCCTGGTACCTGTGCGTACCCACTTCATGGTACATTTTACCACCTGTGGCCCTGTCAGCGGCCACTAATCCTTATCTGTCCAGGTGGATTTACTTGCAGGTGCAAGATATTCAAAGTCCAGCTGAAAACATATACATCAAATTCATACATGCTGTCTGAACTCCACCCCCAAACCACCTCAAAATAAATACTTCAGGGAGAAGTCTGAATGACTGTACTTCACTCAGTGTAGTACATGCAACTTGAAGTATACATCTTCCTGATGTTTTATTTCCATGCAGAATGAAACTCTGCCTGCAAGCATCAGCCTGGTAGGACCGTTGGCTGGCTGGCATCATGGTAATGTCCCCGCATGGCTATCAGATATCATCAGATGAAGCTGCTGTAGCACTTTTAGGGTATTCTTTCTATCCCAGGTCAAAAAAAAGTTCATAGAGCAATTAGTTAAGTCACCTAAATTAGCAGGCAGAAAAAATTCAAGGTGTTGACATTACAATTGAACCCAAAATCTGTAAATGAAATGAAGTTTATTAATATCACAAGTTTTGGCCATCTATTATAGTAATATTTTTCTGAGATTTTTATTCTTATTTTATAGGTTTCTCATAGATATTTAGATAGAGTATACCTACCTGAAGACTCATACTCTAAGCAGTATGAGTAGAGAAGAGAAGCAAGGAAAAATGGTTACAGCTAAAAGGCAGAGGAAGCCTGGGCCCCCCCTAGGATGCATGACTTGGGTTACTTAGATAGGAATGGCCAGGCTGAAGCTGGATGCAGAGGCACCTCTCACTGCAGAATGTTCTCCCTGCATTTCTATTATTAAGCAGCCTTCTTTACACACATACCCTCAGTATCTGCTGCTTAGTATAAATGAAAACTTTTTTTTTCTTTTTCTTTTTGTAGGAAAGATAGCACATCTTCAGAGTTCTACATCAAAACACAAAATCTAAATAAGGGTTTTGGTCTAAGAATTTTGACTCTATTTATGAAAAAAGTTGGACCAAAGTACAGAAATTAAATTACTTTTAGTTATATATTTCGCAATTCTTCTCTACTGCAAAGGATAAACTGTTTTCAAAAAAGGCCTTGCTAAAAGCAGTGTGGGATTTGGCAAGAGACCTATTTAGGTTCAAATCTTGGCTCCAAGAGCTATTATCTGTTTGACCATGAGCAAGCTAATTAATCCTTCAAGCCTTGGTGTCTTCATTTGTAGAATGAGGATAATAAGCCGTCTTACTAGGTCATTGTGAATATTAAGAGTATAATTCATACAAGCAAAGCTCTCAGCCCAGTGTCTGGTATATAAGGACTCAACAAATGCCTCTTTCATTCTGTCTCTTGCTACTTTTCTTTTTTTCCAATTATATAAAGCCATTAGTTTGTTCATGAGTTTTTGCAAAGCTATGCTTGTTGGATGTGTATAAATTGTTACCTTAAGAAAACCAACATGATGAAAGGTCTCCTGACCTCCAGGTATCTGCAGGGATTCTAGCACTCTGGTTGATCTTGAAGACTCATACTCACTTCTCCCATGAGTCTTTCCTAGATTACAGCAACCCTGGTTCATCCTCTATTCTGCTGATAACAACATCCAGATTTTGTACTTCACAGCATGATGCTCCATCCTACATGCTTGGAGCCAAGATTTGAACCTAAAGATTTGAGTGATTGGTCTTGGCTTTCAAGTCAAACTGAAACCTTTTTTTTTTTTGGAACTGGGAATTGAACCACTGAGCAACATTTCCAGCCCTTTTTATATTTTATTTAGAGACACGGTCTTGCTAAGTTGCTTAAGGACTAGCTAAGACAACTTAGGCTGTTGTCTTAGCTGAGGCTGAGCTTTGAACTTGATATCCTCTTGCCTTAAGCTCCCAAGCAGCTAGGATTACAGGTGTGCTCCACCACACCCAGCAAAACTGAAATTTCTTAATTTCCAAAAACTGTTTCTTCTCATTTCGGCCTTGAAATAAATAGATATTGGTGGATTCATCTCCCTAAGAAGATTAGTCCTGGACTAAACAATCATTTTGAAAACCCCAATTTTAACAAGAATTATCATGTGAAATGTTTTCCTATCCAATTAAATACAACTTAAATATAAATCAAAATTCTTGAAATCTTACATTAAGTGCAATTCTTAAAAAACTTTGCTGAGAATATTTTAGAAAGTAAAGCACATAATATTAATTTTTCAAAGGGTTGATAAAAATTAAATGATTGTTTTACATATTTTTATATGAGAAGCAATAAAAATGTAGCTTTTCTAGGAGTTAAAGTCTTTAGAGATTCATTTACATTTGATTTATCCATAAGTATTTCTGGGGTAAATTTTAACACTGGTATGGTATTGTATATCATCTGTTAAACTTTTCTAACACAAAAACATTGAGTTTCTTACCCAGATAGTTTGAAAATAAATACAGACAATTGGTAAAATTGTAATAACCCAAAGATATATTTTGTCATAGAAAGACATGGTTATGTGACTTTTCATTATGGATCCTTTTTTTTCTGATTTAAAAGCAGTATGGCACATATATAGAGGAAAGTACTTTCCCATAGAAAAGTAGTACAGGTCATCAAATCAGAAGATTATTTGTGAGAGCCGTGGTTGGAAAACTGGCTGCTATTCACTTTTTGAAATTTTTGAAAAGTCCCTTTCTATTCCTTTTTTCCACAAAGGATTAAAAAGTAGACATCATGTGAATTGGGATATGCACAATCATACCATATTTTTCCACTTAGTAAATATTAGCTGATTATTCATCACTGACTCCTGAAATGTACTGTGTGCATACACACATGAATATGAGTGTTTGTATATGATTTAACTGGTATTTTTTCCTATAACATACTTTAATTTGTTATTCAGTTCTTTTTAATTACTTAGAAGGACATACTATATTGATTTTCTTAGTGATTCCATTGTCTAACAATGTACCAAAATAAAAAAAATAGGGGTATTTGTTTCTATAAGTCATTCACACAAAACTGGGTTTTTTAAATCGATTTAAACTGCACTGGAAGGAGACATGATTGGAGTAGAAACAACTTCAGGGACCATCCCAAGAACCAGATTAAACTATCACAGGCAGATGGGTGACCTGCCTCAGGAACCCTACACTTAATTAGGGAGGGCAGTTTGAACCTGGTGTGGGAGCATAGTTGTGGGCATAAAACGTCACCCAGTGTGTGTGGCTTCAAGTACCACACACACCCACCATCACTAGATCAGCCCAGTTTGGAGACCCTTGTGGAGTTTCCACTCTACTGTCTGGGAATTAGTGACCTGGGGCTCCCTTCTTCAAGCTTGTCAGAGCATCCAGGGAAAATTTACCACCCTCACACAAAAGGACTATTGAGGGGACCATGAGTCAACTGGAAAACACACATGGCACTTTCTCAACTTGTTTCTTTCCGTTGCTGCAAAATAGAATGTCTTTTAATTTGGATTTCCACCCAACAAAAGAAGGGCAACACATTGACAAGCATTTACAAGTGGGCCTTCAGGCAGGGAGGAGTCCAGTTCATTAGGAATTAAATTTCTAGTAAACACCTCAATGGGAAGATCCACTTCATAAAAATCAGGCCAAGTTATTTCATGCCTATTTCATACCTAGATGAACTCTTGAGAATCCCAAAGCCATGAAAAGCCCATGGGGAGTTTGAGGAGTATTATGGGGGGTGTCCTTGCTCTATTTTCAGTGGGAGATTTACCTTGAACATATGAAGATGATGTCTCAATAGAAACCAATCCTATACTGCATGTCACATGTGACACGTGCTTGTATCTTGGTAAGTCAGTGTAGTTGATTCACAGAACTATGTGTAAACAATAGAAAAAAAAATTGCCCCTGGCAGATTGCAAAGGGAAATTCTGTTTCCAGTTTATTCTTTAATTGAGCTCTGTGTAAATGACATGAAGGGATTCTGAAGCCCTTCACCACCACCACCCCCCATCTAACGCTGTTTTCCAGTCTCTGAGCTGCCAGTGTACCATAAGAAATCCACTCATTGACATGACAGAAAGAGCAGTTGTACAGCAGAAACGGTATGGTCTGTTGCAATAAATTACAGGTTTCCTTTTCATGTTCAGCACAAGAGGCGGCCCTCATGCAATTAGCTGCAGCTGGTTAAAGAAAGAAAACAAGCATCTGCAGAGAGATCAGACTGGGAACCGACTCTTATTTCTGGCATCTATCACTATAGGGACACAAAAAGAGACCTGATTTTTGTTCCTGAACAAAAGCCATTTTTAATAGTTGTACTTCTCCTTCTGATTCACCAAGACAGTGTACCATTTGGGGAAATAAGTCTATAGTCACTTTTTTCCTGTAAGGTCATTTGTCATGATAACAAACAAACAAAACAACAGCAACAACAACAAAAACTGAGTGTCTTCCACATTGTTCTTAAGTCTTGCAAAAATTTTCTTCAGAGTTCCTTAGCCTAACTGCCTGCTCCTAATTACACAACTGCCGCTGTGTACTGTTCTCTTTCCATTGATATTGATATGCTAGAGTCCTTCTAGAAAGATATTTTTGCTGTTTTTTTATCTCCCTGATTTGTTCAATGAAGATTTTCTTTTTTAAAAAATATTTTTTAGATGTTGATAGACCTTTATTTTATTCATTTATTTATATGTGGTGCTGAGAATGGAACCCAATGCCTCATACATGCTGGGCAAGTGCTCTACCACTGAGCCACAACTCCAGTTCAATGAAGACTTTCACGATCCAATTTCTAGCTTGTTTCCAAAAAATGAAACATGTAGGAACTCTCAAGAACTATTCCAATTGTACTGAGTCATAAATAGAGTAATAATACATTCATGTTAGTCTATTACATAAAAGATATAAAGATATTTTAATGCATGTACCAAATGAATAGTTTGTGCTCCAAGAGAAAACCTACCAAATACTGGCTATTATCAGATCAAAGAGGGCATAGATATAAGACTTTATAATTAATTAATGATCCACTTCTTCAGTCCATATAAGACTCTAGATGTATTTACTCTACAAAGGCAGTCAGTCCTAAGAAGTCAGAAACTTCTTTCCCAGAATTAGGATTTTAGGATAATTTTGTAACCATTCTTACATTGGAAAGCACCTGTTTTCTTACCAATCCTTGTCCAAGAAAGCCACTTTATAAATGAACAAGGGTAAATGTCAAGAGATTAAAGCAAAATCATAAGAATAAAATAGTCCACATTCATCCTCTGGCACTTTCAGGGTCTCTGCAGAGTTATTAACAATTCATTTAGGCATATTCAAATATCATGAAAGTAAGGAGAGGTTTTGCCTTGGTGTCTATTTTTTCTTTTTCTTTTTTTAAAATACAGAAATAAAAATCATAATGGAAATCATCTGGAATTACTGATTTCCAAAAAATTGACTATGTGGTTTTTTTGTTGTTGTTGTTGTTTTACAGAAAAGTAGTAAAGCTACTGATGTTTATGGGGGAAAAAATAACTTGACAGTTTAGCTGAAGATCACAGGGCATTTGTTGAGATGTCTCCAGAGCATTTGTCTGAAGATTTATTTTTAAAGCTGTGCTTAAAAGTAAAAAGCGGCTTCCCCATTTCCCTCCCTTGTGTTGCAACCAACCTTACTGCACCATCAAAACAAAGAAAACGATTCCCATATTTTTGTTTCATTAGGTTCAAGAGAGACACATTCAGAGAGAACACCCTTTAAACAACCAAGCCGCAAATCAATATTACATGTTTGGAGGAAAGAAAAGGAACCAGAGTGTGTGCTCAGACAACAAATTTCTATAATTTCCAAACCTGTAATTTACTTGAGAATGTGCGGTCCCCTTGAACTGGACTTCCAGGCTCCTCGTGTAATGAGCAACTTAAGTGTGAATGGAAACAGGTTGGAGGGAGGGGGATGATGAGATCTGAAAGCAAACATTTGCAAAATTATGAGAACAAGCAATGTCTTTTGAACTTTTTAAAGTTAATTCTTTTTTCCCCTTCACAGAGACCAGTTTTGCTCTTAAAGAAGGAACAGGTCTGAGAGTCATCCCTGCCCCAGTGCTGAAAATTACATTCCACTGGTATCTATTTACTAAAAATCATCTTCCATTAAAAGCAAAATCATTGTGGAGTGAGAATGAGGAAAATTAAAATGGAAACAATTTCAAAGACCTACTGGGAGTTGTCACTATTCAGCCTCAGAGGAAATAACCAATTCATTCTCTCTGGAGACAGTTTAAATGGAGGAGGACAAAACATTAAAATATGTAACAATTCCTGAAGAACAGCATTAGTAAGATAAAGGATCTATCCTTGTATTTATTTTGGAGTTTAAAGTTAATAAACATCCTATATGGGTCATTTTTAGAAAATCATTCAATCCAAGAAAGGTGAAATTATTGAATAAATTTTGCCTGATAGTCACACCAATCACAAGGAAACTGCCTTCATGCACAATATTTTTAATTTACACCCGAAGGAAAAAACACAGAAATTCTTGGTATATTATTTTAATAATTTCAAAAAGTATTTTTAAAGTGTTTGAGGATGAGTCTGTAAAATTCAAAAGAAAAGTTCGCCATACGCCCAGCCTCAAACTACCCCCCAACAGATGATGCCAACTGATGGCTTTGATGATTATTTTCTTTACAAAAAAGAGCCCTAAGGAGGACATTGAGTTGCAAGTAAGGACAGGGAATTTCATACGTTAAGAAAACCCCACTGTAAGCCTTTTACTCAGGAGCATTACATTTGTCCATGCAACAAAATGTACTGGGGACCTACTATTGCTGGGCACTCTGCTCGGTTACAGTAGTAAGTGAAGCAGATAAACATGCCTGTTCTCAAGAAGTTTCCAGTCTAAGTGGGCAAACAGAAAAGTGAACAACAAACATAACATGTAAGTAACTCATAGCATGTTAGAAGAGGATGAGGGCCATGAAAATAGGGAAAAATAGGTCAGGATAAGGGAGACCAGGAGGTTATGTGTAGAGAGTACATTCAAATAGGGTGATCAGGAGAAGTCTCACTAAAAAAGTGACATTAGGATGGACCAAAAGGAAGTAAGGCACATGGATTACCTAGGGTTTCTCAATCTCAGCACTATTGACATTGTGGGTTGGATAATTCTTTGCAATGGAGACTGCTGGGTGCTTTGTAAGATGTTTAGCAACACCTCTGGTCTCTATCCATTAGATGCCAGTAGCATCTACTCACCCAGTTAGAACAACCAACAATGTCTCCGGACACTGTTAAAAGTTGCCTGGAGGGAAAAAGAATCACAGTTGAGAACTGCTGATCTGGCTGGAGGTAGGAACATGACTAGGAGGGTCAAGAAATGAAAGAAACTTATTGTGTGGTTAGGGTGGAATAAGAGGTGGGGGGAGGGTTGGACTAAGATCAGATGAAAGAACTGATCTCATAGGGCTTCCTAGGCCATTGTCTTCTACTCTTCATGAAATGGGAAGCCATTAAAGGGCTTAAAAGGAGCGTTCATGGAGCCATTGAAGGGCTTACCCAGGCAAAGGTAGAAGCAGAGAGAGCCACTGGAAGGCTATCATTGAAGCTCCAAGCAGGAGATGTTGGTGGCACTACTCAGGTAGTGAGAAGTGATTAGATATGGGATATATTTTTAGGGTAACGAATGGAACTTCCTATCATATGAAAGAAGGACTTGAGAAAGAGAGGAGTTAAATTACTCTAAGCAACTAGAAACACAGAAATGTCATTAACTGAGAAGAGAATTGCATTTGAAAAGCCAGTTGAAAGGGCAGATGAAGGAACTCATGCTAAATCATTCTTTGACGAGTAGAAGACTAGAGACAATGCATTCTTGTGTATGTCATTATGTTTTAAATCAAAGAAGAGGCACAGTTTTCACATTTGAGTGTAATGTTGAGTAAGAAGAGACAGCAAGAAACTTTATCTTAAAGTAGAATCTCTAAAAGAGCTTCTCCTCAGCCCAGCCCTAAGGGACTAAATGACATTTTATAATGATTATTTTTTCTAATACAAAAATCTGAAGATATACGTAGGATGAGTGCTCATCCTGTGAACATAAACATTTCATCATTTGGGTCCACCTCAAGGGATGTCTCATTAATGCTACAAATTATTTTCTTCCCAAAGGGAATCTATAGTTGTTCTAAATTAAAGTGTTGTTATTCAAAAATAAGTACCATTATCAATGGAGATCGAGAGCACAAGAACTATATTCCTTCAAGACTTTATTCTTACTTCTCTCAGACCATGTTTATTATTATTTATTGGGTTTACCCTCACTGGACTCCATGGTGTTCAAAAGCATGAGCTTCAATTTATTGACCCCTATCTTATTCTCAATGCCTATCACATAATAGACACTGGAAAAATATCAAATATATGAATGAGTAAATAAAAGAATGAGTACAAAGAAGACAAATGTTGTGGTAGGCATTTAAAGTATAGCATAGGTATACAAATCAACCTCAGGAAGGTAGAAACCACATCTTACTTCCCTTTCCTTCCCTCTCCCACTCCTCCTGCCTGGTGTGATGTAAGATGGTGGACTTGGAATAGGTCAGACCAAGATGGAATCCTAGCTCTCCTACTGACTAGTTACATGAATTTGAACAAATTACCACATGATAGGTCAGTGCTAGACACTTGGTAGGCAGACTAGTTCCTGCTTAGACCTCCAACAGAGCAACAGCTGGTGTCCAGAATTTTACAATCAGAAAATCTTTCAACCTAAAGTAGTTCTTTTAATTCCCATGTGCATATATATTATTTTAGCATTAGTTACACAATCTGGGGGGTCGCAGGACCTCTGTCTTAATTTTGCCCTCTGACTGGCACTATTAATTTAGGTTGTTAGGACACAGTGAATAGACTAGATCTGTCCTTGCCTGCATGGAGCTTTCTGCTCAGTGGAGAGGGAAGACTTTCAACAAATAATTATATGGATATTTATTTGTGGTTGTGGTAAGTACTGGGAAGGAAACAAATAACTGGAATTCAAAGAAATTTAGGAGGAGGCACAAAGGGAAGGAGACCTTTCTGTAGAAGTCACAGTTCATCTGAAATTTGAGTCATCCATTGGAGTTAGGGGTGGCATGCAGAATGGGGGAGTGAAGAAGCTGGAGAATGAGGGAGCTGGAGAATGAGAGAGACTTGGCGGAAAAGAATACTCCAAGCATAAGGAACTGAAGGATCCCATAAGGACCTGGGTTTAGGAATGTCTTTGCTATAAGTCCTTAGTTCATGTTTGAAGGATGAATGTGCACTTGGAAGCCCTGATTGAGTGAGCTACACGACGCACACCTCACACACATGGTCTCATGTACCCCCTAAAACTCTGAAGTCAACTGTCTAGTAAGCTCCAAGTTCCCAAGCCTCTGGTTTGCCAGTATTCAAATGTTTCTCTCTTCTAAGCCCTTTTGAGAGACTCTTCAAACCACAGGTGCTTGACCGATGTTTGTATTATAAACGAAATTCCATTCACCTGTGATTGGCCTTTCTGTCCACCTTTTCGAGGGGTTGTATGTGACTGGTGAGGCCACTATTTCATTGGGTGGTTATGGCTACTGTTATTCATTTGAAATTATGGCTAACCCTTGTAATACTGGTGTCTGCTTTTGCTTTGCTTTTAATGAAGCCTATAGATTAGAGGTCTTTTTCAAAGTTGTACTCTTTTCTCTTTAGCTCAGAGGAAATGAAATGAAAGGGGCACTTCCCTTTTATTTAAAGAATCATTAGAGATAAGTGGGTTCAACCAAATGAGGAAAATAAAACATGAAGACCTATTCCAGCAGTTGCCTCTTCATTCCCTGGTGCTTTCACGAGAACCCCTGTGGCTCATGTATTTATGTTAACTCTATCATAAAACGTGATCTTTATTGCAACTTGCCATATAAAGTTTCAGCTCTGGGGCAAGTCTACTTCCCTCCCAAACTACATTTGCAAACTAGTCCCTTTTGAAAAACCGTTCGAATATTAAGGAGGCACAACTGGCAGTTTGCATCCCGATTCATTCTTCCACTGTAAAATCACTTCAGTAACATTAAAGGGGCAAAAATCTAGCAAGGAATTTGCCCAACTCATCATAAATTTCTAACATCACTTCTATAATTTAAAAATGAAATTGCCAAGATAGTAGGATATTTATGAATTGTTTGAATTCTTACCAGGTTCATGCATTCCATACACATCACCAGCAAGACTTGCCAGTCCCCATTATTATGGACAATCAACTGTGCACAGTTGCAATCTGTCGACTTTCGGACATTTCTCTCTACAATTTAAAAATTTAGTTGAATCACCCAGACTGCAAGGGTGGGGTAATATGATATACAGAATAAGCCTAAACTCAATGGGAAATCTGGAAAGTGCAACCACAGAATATTGTTCATTCAATCCGTATTCATTGAGTGCATGCCACTCAGGAGGAATACAAAAAAATACATATATTATTTCTCCCTTTAGAAACTTACCATCCAACTGAAGTGATGTGCCATACAAAGATGCCACATCGTATTGTGACCACTTTCTCAGCTAAGGGTGAGTAGCCAGAAGAGGCAGGCATATCTCTGTGCCCTGACAGCGTCCCCACGTAAGGTACACTAAAACGCGTGCCCTGCGGCAGTGTCCCAACCGGTCCTTTGGGTGTAATTCCTCGCAGCTCTGGGAGCTTCCAGACTTGCTTGCCTTGCATGTTTCAACAGCTCTGGCCATGAGGTGCTGCTGATAATGAGCGGATTCCAGAGGCACCCCCACCCCTCCAGTAACCTTTATAGAGCGCCGCAAAGAGCGGTAATGGAGGCAGCCCAGACTCAAAGGGGCTGAGGGAGTAAATGAAAAGGCCCGGATCAGTCATCTAAAGGTGTTTCATGTCAGTGACTGTGCTCAGGAAGTAGCAGCACGAGTAGGCGTCCGAGATATTCAGAAATTCTCGAAGCAAACTGCGAGGTGTTGCTGCCTGACCCTCAACTCTAAAGAAACACTCCCTGTTTTCAAATTCTGTGCTTCTGGGGGTGATGGCACTACATGTCCCTAAAACTTGACACACAACAAACTTTTCTGTCCACCTTAGAAACGGTCAGTAAAATTCTGTTATACAGTAACACTTTCTTTACTTAGAGATAAAAATTACAAAGATGCTGAAAATGAATTTTAGAAAACTGGTGGGCAATAGTGTTTTTTTATAGCGTGTTTTTCAAACTGTAGGTCAAAAACCCTTTAATGAGGGTAAAATCATTTTAGTGCAAATGCTTAAAAAATGTAACAAAACAGGATTGAAAAGAGAGAGGAAAGGCAAGAAGAGCAGGAGAGGGCGTTCAAGATAAGAGGAGGTGAGGAGAGGAGAAAGGAGGAGAGGATAAAATATCAGAGGGTATCTCATAAGAGTCTAAATGTCACCTTGTAAAACTTTTGCTTCAATTGTGTGTGTATATATCAAATCATGATGTCAAATATATTTCCTACTATGAATCATGATTTAGAAAAAAGCACCGTATTATGTCCTTGCTTTGAAAACCTCATCAAGCTAAATTCCTTAAAAACAACAAAAGACAAAACAAAAACAAAATAACAACAACCAAAGCCCCACAACCCAAGTAAGTTAGTGTGACCTGCTCCAAGGTCATGTCCTGGCTCTTGGCCATGGCAGTGGTTCCAAGATGCCATTTACTCCCCGGAATGGAATAAGAGAGCACACTCAAACAGGAATCACTGAATCCCCACGAATGCTCCCAGCCAGATCAGGCAGTAATACTCTGAATTTTTTTTCTTTTATGTATACATTCACTGAAGAGGCTCTCTACTAAATCTTGGCTTTGTTAATAATAATAATAATAATAATAATAATAATAATAATAATATAGAGCTTTTATTGTATGCTTTATGTGTGTTATCTCATTTAAATTTTCATAGCAACCCTATAAGGCAGGTTCTCACATTATCCCCAAGATCAGATGGCAAAAAATTTGCCAGGGTACATGTTAGTCAAACCAAAACTCAAGCCCAAATCTGAGACAGTACCTTTGTCACTTGTGGTGGTGTTTATGTAGAAAAGGCTGTCCTATCTTCAAACCTTTCTCTTTTCTTTGTTCACTAGACCTACTAATCATAAATGCAAACATTAATCAATGCCTTCTTTGTGTTCTATTTAAAAATTCTTCCTGCTAAATTTGCAGCTAAATTTCCAATACACTAGGCATCAACAGTAGACACTAATATATCAATGAATGGACTTTGCTAATATAATGCATGATATCTTCTGTATGTACACTGAACTCATTTAAATGCAGCTCTCCTAATACAATTGGGAAAACATAATTTGGTTTGAAAAACAAAACAACAAGGTTTTATTTTATTGTTACTCTGCTTTAGTGATTTCATAGATAATTAATAAATAATTATCCCTTTAGATCTAAAGCTAAAATCTGTGGCCCTCTATTTAAACGTCCCTTTATACCTTGACTTGTATGTCTTATTCTTTATTCCTCCTAGTTTTTCTCATTTAAAAAAATCCCTTCAACTTCTGATTTTGTTTTGTAGGTATTTGGAGATCTGGTTTACTTTAAAACAATGAAGCAGACAGAAGCCCCTAAGGGTAACTCATTGAGAACCGGGAGGTCCTGGTGACACAATTAAACTGGCAACAAATCAATAGAAACTGTAGAGAAGAGGATAGAAAACAATAATTAAAACATTCTGTCAAGAAATAGAAAAGTAATTAAAAGATGCAAGCTATTGTTTTGCCATACTAATTACATTTTAATTTTCAATAGATTGCTGAAGACTATAAAAAGAAGGGCCTTATTCTGGTGTTCAGGTGCTCCTTACCAGGTTGATAACATTGTGATTATGTCACAACTGAATGGCAGGAATTTTCACCAGGAGGGATGGGAAAGGGTAAAGTGTTTCCTTGTTCATTATAAATAGGGCCCATTACTTGTCCTGGTACATATGCATGCATGTGTGTAAGATGACTTATGATGTATGATAATGCTAATGGTGAGGAAGAGGAGAACGAAGATGATGATGATGATAGCTACTCTTTTAAGTACCAGCCATTAGGCACTTTGCTAAGCATTTAGCATGCATTATTTGATTTAATTCTCAACAAATGTATTACTTAGGTAATGTATTATTACCCCGTCTTGTAGTGGAGTAGTAGTTGAATAAACTGAGACATGAATTTTTAAAGATTTGCCCATGATTACACAGTTTATGATTAAAGAAACTAAGATTCGAACCTCCTCCATTCTCTGAACCAGCATGTTAAATGGGAGTTTCCAAAACTCATAGCAAGGCCAGCAAAAGAATCAGCCACAAGTTTGTTCTGCCTTTCACTAGTGATCACTAAATCCATGTCAGTGATCATAAGCATTCATTTTAAGGGTATTCTGATCTAAAAGATGTCGAAAATATAAGGGAAAAAACGGGATGCCTTACAACCCTTTCCAGAGCTTCACTGCAAAGGTAAGGAGAAAAATGAGCCCTAGTTGGTAAGAAAATGTACTCAAAACAAAGTTCAAAACTGCGGTAAAGAGCAGGCATGTATGTTGGTGGTATGATTCAATGGAAGGGAAAGATGGAATGATGTAAGAGAGAAAAGGGAGATTCTTTGAGCTGAGGTCACAGAGTGGGAAAGAGGAAGCAGGAGATCTATGAACTTGAGGACAGTAACAGTCTGAGGCTGAGTTCAGGATGCAGATGGTGAGTATGTGAGGAGACATGATAAGGATGTCTGTGAAGCTTCTTTTCTGTTTAAGAGAGTTTAAAAGCTGAAGTAATCAGGACGTTTTCATGAGTGTTCATATTTATAAAACATTCCCACACTTAGAAATCCATAACAAGGTATTTTTAGTTAACATGGTGTGATGTCTGGTATTGCTTTAAAATACTCCAGAAAGAAAAATGTCAGTGGACATCTCAGAGTTAATGAACTATAGTGATAACAACAATAACTGACATTTATTGAGAACTCTCTATGAGCCATTGTGCTACATGCTTTACAACTGAGCCTGATTCCTAATTTTCTTGATCCTATTTGTGCCCTGTTCTCCCAAGAGGATCTCATCTTGGCCTTTCCTGCCCTGTTTTCTAAACTCTTCATTTCTAGACCCATTAACCTGAAATGGCTTGGCTTTGCATTGAAAACTAGTAAGTGTCAAATGACATATTGAAGATCCTTTCCCTGTATGACCCTTGTGCTGGCTAAGAGGGATACTGTTGCTTCTTCTAGGAAAGGCTACTACTGAGAGCATCCTAGTCTTTCTGCCTTGGCCAACTGCTGAACTTTCAATCCTCCCACTTGCATGTTTCACTTCATTTCTCTGATGTTATAGAAATATTGGTATGGAGGGAGAGAATGAAGAGGTCCATTCCAGGGATCTGTGTTCACAAAACCACATCCAGATGGAGGCAACATAATGTACTTGAAATGGTAATGAAGGGGTAATTTTATCCTGGTAATTTCTTTTGAATTTTTGGTCCTGTGTCCCCTCATTGAGTCACCAGGTTGGCCCACATCCTCTGCCTCAAGAAGAGATGCCAGCCATATTGGATTAGGGCCTGCCATAATGATCTCACTAAATTGACTATCTCTGTAAAAATGCCATTTCCAAATACAGTCATGTTCTGAGGTACTGGGGTTAGGATTTCAGCATATAAATTCGTTTGGTAAGGAGGATGAGACACAATTCAACCCATAATAAGCTTGAATATGGGAATTGCCTTGAAGGTACTCTTTTGCCATGTACTACAATGGCACCCAACTTCTCCGAGGAGCCCTCCATCACTAGCACCCTGGAGCCAGAGACACAGGAGCTGAGGTAGCTTCCACAGACAACTCATCTCTGTTCACCTACTTCTCAGGGTCACAGTATCTGTGACTCTCATCATCATCTGATGAGAGCTTCCTTTTGTCCAGAGGGACTATTGCATAGCCAGTGGAAATAATGCACATGTGCCTAACACTAGACAGTGCTTCATCCAACTTATTTATGTGCAGAATCCTCAGCAGATTCCTTATTAGCAACATTATTATCCATGCTAATTATCTGAGTTATTTTCTTTATATATATGAAATATATAATTTACACACGTATATATGCATATACATATTGAATTATACACGTAACATATATATTTATAAATATATGTGTATATATATATGTAATTTTATTAATAGATTATCTGTATAGATGCAGCTATTGCATCAGGTCAGTTGAGTCCTGGTTATATGGCAGCATGGTGGCAGGTAATATGGAAGGTCCTTCCATTGCTACAGTAAGGAAACTGCAAAATGCCATCCACAATAGGACAGGAATATATAAAATCCATTTCCATTCCTGGAATATATAATGTGAAAAAATATATGTATATTTGTGTGTGTTTTCTTTTCATGGTTCTGTGCCTAACTTTAATAGTTGGGAGCTTCAGAAAAAGTAGTTCAATAGTCTATTTTCTAATTCCTAAACTGATTTCAAATTTTCAGTGTAGTTACAAAGTCCAAGGTATAAAAAGAGTGCCAAACACAAGGTTGGAATTACCAAAAAGGCATGTTGGCTTTCTAATTTTATAGGGGGAAATCTCGCTAATCATCACACATCATATAAAATAATAACTGCCCTGTAATAATAGGTAATAATATATAATGACAAGTAATATTCAGTGTTACGGTTTTCTCCATGATTTCTAAGGTCATGGCTGAAAAACTCAAAAGGAAGTTTGAGTGTAATTCGCTTCCTCTCTCTTCCAATAATAACATTAGACACACTTTGAACACAAATACAGTGAGCTCTACAAATTAAATCAAATTTTGCCTCTAGTTTGAAACAAGTTAATACAAGTCTTAAATGGCAGGAAGTGAGTGGGGTGAAGAAAATATCTGAAATTGGTTGAATTTAAGAATCACTTCATTGCTAAATTTAAGAATCACTTCACAAATGACATTGATTTATAAAGTTATACTACAGGAGAAGTCCAGAAGCCTCCCCAACTGTCCTCAGAGGCGTCAGAACTGCTATAGCCAAAAGGATTCATAAAATGCTGGGCATTCACAAATTTGATAGAAGAGAAAATAGAATCATTGCCTGGTATTAAAGTACATTTAATCACCATATTTCAATACATATAAACAAAATAAGAGAAGATCCAAGAGTGAAGTTTAAATCATTATGGAAATATAGTGGTTTCCAAATTAAAAGAGATTAAAGAACTGGAATTTATAACTAGATTAAAAGAACTAGAAATATTCAATCTGGCAGATAAAGCCAAAAAGGCAATATGATTAAAGTCTCTAAAACCATGAATAGTAGATGTGGTCATTCTGGAAACTGGAATTTAGGCCTCCTCAGAATAAATACTGGTCATAGGCTAAGGAAAATTATTTGTAGTTATAAAATTATGCTGATCATCAGACTTATGCTGAAATAGTTCTGGTTTTCTAAATATAACCATTCCTTATCCTTATATTTTTCCTTTGTATAATTTAAGATGGTGTTTGAGATAATCATCCTTCTCTAATGCTTTCTTACTCAACCAAGTTAAGGCACATCTACCTGCCTTCTCATTTACCAATTTTTCTCCACCTGTCTTACAAGCCTATACTCCTACTCCAGTGTGTTTCCTTTAAGGATATTAATGTCCCTCCCAATGGCTCATTGGGTTCCCTCTTTTTGTACAATTGCCTTCTGCAAAATTAAATTCTTCCTATTTGTCCTAGCTTCTGTCATCCTTTCCTGACAAACCTCTTGAAAGGAGAGTATAGTTACACTCACCAATTCCATCTTAACCACCCTCATTTAGGCCTCAATTCAGTGCAGAATGTTCATGTCTCTCCAAAACTCATATATTAAAACCCTAACCCTAAGTGATGCTGTTAGGAAGTGCATGTTGGGGGTGGGAGTGGAGCTGATTAGGTCATTCAAGTGGAGCCCTCAGGAATGGGAGTAGTGCCCTATGAAAAGAGGACCTAGAAGGCCAGGTGCCATGGTGCCTACCTGTAATACCAGCAACTCAACTGAGGCAGGGGGATGCAAATTTGGAGCCAGCCTCAGCAATTTAGTGAGGCCCTATGCAACTTACTAAGACTCTGTTTCAAATAAAAAATAGATAAATAAAGAGGACTGGGGATGTAGCTCAGTGGCAAAATGTCCATGGGTTCAATCCCCAGTACAAAAAAAAAAAAAAAAAAGAAAGAAAGAAAGAAAGAAAGAAAGAAAGAAAGAAAGACCAAAGGAAACACTTGAATCTTCTACCATACCATAGAAGATGCCATTTGTAAAGTAGAAAGTGAGTCCTTATCAGAAATTGAATCTACCAGTACCTTTATTTTGGGTTTTCCAGGTTCTAGTACTGTGAGAAATAAATTTCTATGGCTTATAAACTTGAGTATAAAATACTCAGTATGTGGTACTTTGCTATAGCAGTCAAATGGTTAAGACAATTGTCAACTGGTTTTTTTCTTTATTATGCTCTTAAAGTTATACATATCAAAGTCATTAGTGACTTAATCACAAACCAATACCCTGTACACAGACCATCCCCTTTTTTCTTGAAACACGATAAGTAATGGTCTCCTGGATAAGATTTTTGCCTGATATTTCAGTGATGCTTCTGGATGTTCTTATCCCTCCCAAGTGCACACTCAGTCCTGTCTTCTCCTCCAGTTGTCTAATTCTCATAATTCTCTTGTATATACTAGTCACTCAACTCTATTGGTTCTACTGCTGCTTTTCTTCTATGGTTAGAATTATATTGTTCAATTCCATCATGGCACTTTTTATATTGCATTGCAATAATCCACATGTCTGTGATGCACTATAGATTTGAACTCCTGGGAGACAGGAATCTGGTCTTCTCTCCTTCCAGTGCTTCTTCCTTCATCACCCAATGTGTCCTCCGGTTAAGTCTGGCTGTTCAGCTAAATCTTAGGACATTTGGACAAACACTGGAAGGAAGTTATGGGATGAAGTTCGAGGCTAGCTGGGGGGAAGAGCATTCCAGGCAGAGGGGGCAGCGGTGTAAAAGATCCCGAGCACAAATGTGCCTGAGGTGTTCACAGAATGCCCAGGACACCAGAGTGCCTGGGGTGGAGTACACAGACAATGAAGCCTGAGAGGTAATCGGGTGTAGAAGTCTGATAAGGCTGTATGAGGGCTTTGGGTCTTTCTCTAAGGGAAGTGGGAGCTGTTGAGAGATTTGAGGTACAGAAGGATCATAACCTGATATGTGTGTGTGTGTGTGTGTGTGTGTGTGTATGTGTGTGTCACTCTGGTGCTAGACTGAGGATAGACTATAGGGAGGAATGGATAGCAGCACTGAGACCAGTTAGGAGGACTTTGCAATCCTCCAGGCATGAACCAAGGGGGCTCTGAGTGATGTAGCAAAGCCATGATGTTTAAGAGCCAGGTTCCAATTATAGATTAACCAGATAGAAAGAAAGGAATCAGGGATGTGGCAAAACATGTTCGGCCAGGGAAGTCTAAGGATGGTGTCTCCCTGCTGCAGAGGTCTGGGGGGAAGAAAAACAATGATTAGATTTATTGTTTAGCCGAGTCTCTGTGCAGCTGGGTGGGGCTTGTTTCAAGAAAACAAGACTAGGGTCACGTGTGACAATTATCAGGCTTTTAAGTGGTCCAGGCAAGAGAGAATTCAAATCTGTAGCAGAGCAAAGACAACTGAGAAACAGATGATGGAACAGAGTCAAAAATAATGAGAGAAAAAATATATTTTGCATATATAAATAACTCTAGCGAAAAGGAGTCATGGTAAAGGATTTAAGTTTAAAATTGTTGAATAATCAAAACAAGCCTTTGGCTCAGTAGAATGTGTAACTTTTGTCTACTCAAGATTTCATGAAACATGCTCTTTTTCTGTAATAATAGTCAATGTACTACTGACTCAACCACTTTTTCTTGGCTGGGCCTCATGTTTAGATAGTGTAGATTAGTTAATATAAATATTTGCTCTGGCTTTTTTTTAAAGACCTTCCAACATATATTTGCTGAAAAATTGTCTCCCAAAGGAGATGATAAAAGGAAAATTTAAATCAAAGTGACAGCCATTATCATCACCAAATACTCATTGGGAATCCACGATAATTCAAAAAAAACGAATTATGAACTCCATTTACTTCTACTTTGTAAAGTGAACTTTTAAAAAACAAGCATCATACCATACAGATAAATTCAAAAATCATTCAGTATACACCACAATGTATGCACTGTGAACTTATCTGTGTAGCCAGTAGCCAGCTGGAGAAATGGAACCTGACCAGCCAGAAACTCCCTGGAACTACCTTCCAGTCACTGAACCCCCACAGTCTTCCGATGACCTTCATCACCGTGGAAGAGTTTTGCTTATTTGTGTAAAGGAAATCTTTCATTCAACATTATGTAGTTTCATCTATTTTATTGTCTGTATTCCATTCATTTTGTTGATATATATTGATATATACAATATTGATATATAATATAAATATCAATAAAATATTGACATATACATCAATTTTTTAATATGCCACAATTCATTAATTCATTTTACTGTTGATGAACACCTGGGTTATTCCTAGTTTTTAGCTACTATGAGTAGTACTGAGACAGACGTTTCTGTAAAATAGGGAGACAGATGAATATAAATCTGTTAAGTACACACTAAGCATATAACTGGGTTATATACATTATGTGTCTATTTAACTTTAGCAGACACTGCCAAACAGTTCTCCAATGTGGTTGTTATATACCTTTATTTTTTTTCTGCTTAAATGTTTAGAAAATACTCTGCTCTCAAACTGATTTTGACCTTATAAGGGAACAATTTGATCATGCACCCAAAATTTGTCACTACAAGCTGTATATTCCAGTAAATTGTAAAAATTGATGACTACCTAAGAAAACTATTTTAGAAAGTTCACACATAACAGGAAACTCGGAAGGTTAAGAAATAAAGGCTATATGTGACAATGATTACAGCTTGTGTTTTTTGAGCTGCTTCTATTGAATCAACCCATGAAGGACAGCAGAAGTTCTTACAGAAAGAAAGAAAAACTCTCTCCCTGAAGGCCCAGCTCAAGTGTCCTGTGTCTCCTTGAGCCAAATGTCTAGCTCTGAATTGTGTGAAATGCCTTGCCATGCTGAAGGGTTGATCAGGGTCAAGTTACTGTAACTGGGTAAGCGCGGCTATGTTTACAACATTTGGCAGATAGTAGGTGCTCACATATTTATCAAACAAGTATGTAAATTATTGTTAATGAAAGTAACAGCTGGCAAAAATAACTGATTGGGAAACACAAGCCTAAAATTTATGCTGCTGACGTAGTGGCACACCATAAAACTATTCTTTGTTGCTCAGTTACATGTATGACCCGGAATCAGCTAGGTCACCCTGCCCTTTAAGATTCAAATACATTGACTCAAACCACTATTATCTATGAGCCGAGAAGCCCATATTTATTCCAATGTTTATTCCTCCAGAGAATCTTGGAGGAATCTCAAGATTTGCTTATCACTGATGGTTTCATATTTCCAAATCCACTAGATCAGATCACCTTGGGAATCATCTTACCATGTTCTGAACTCTCTTTTTCCTAAATCCTTTGGTCTTGCACTGGACACCAACCTGATTTCTTTCTTCCCCTAAAGTCCCACCAATGCAGGAAAGCATGTTCTGCAAATTTTTCTCAAGTCTTAGAGTCCCAGAACCTTATAGACAATTTACAATGGACTAGTAGGCAAACTTGTTTTGAAATGTCTCTCAGATACACTGATACTGGCAATCTCACTAGTTACCATTTCTCACTAAATGTTATTCTCATGAACTCAGCCTCCTAATTGCTAAGTGCTGCCTTTCTTGACTCATCTTCTTCTCTCCTCTTTCAAATGCCTGTTAATTTTACACGCAGAGAATTTTAATTTTCTGGATTGTCTCACTTTAAAGTCCTTTAACTGGTCTCCCACCTTCTACTGTTACAGTTCTCAATTACAATAGTAATTTTCTTAAAACGCAAATCTGTTTATGTCATTCTTCTGCTCCAAACCCTTCACACTTAGACTGAAACCCAACTCCTTGCCACAGCTGACAGGCCTTACCTGCTCTGGCCCATTTGCCTCTTAGTCCTCATCACCTACCACCCTCCTTGTTCTCCATGCTCCACCTGACCTGGTTTGCTTGTTATTCCTTAAACATACTAAGCTCGTTCTTAGTATGTTTAAGGGACTTTATGCTTGCTGTTTCCCTCTTTTCATCATTACTATTCTCTCTTCCACATCCAGGGCCTACTCAAATGCCATCTCCTCTTTTAAGAGGCCATCACTGAATTACCTATATAAAATTGCTCTCCCCTCTCTCCAGTTTCCCCAAAGCACTTATCACCATCAGTAATCATGTTATCTATTTAAATATTTCCTTGTTTATCTTATGTGAGCCCCCACTAGAATCAAAGTACCATGAGGGTAGGGAATTTCCTATCTTAGTCATGTGTATATCTCAGGGTCTAGAAACATAGAAACAGAATCTAGAAAAGATGGCCATTCCCCATATGTTTGTTGTGTGAATAAATGTATTGAGTCACCACTTTGTTTTGATCTCTCCTTACTGAATTAGAATTTCAATTTCTACAACCAAAGACTCCAATCAACTAGATTGGATTAAAAATAAACTCATCTGTTTCAAATATAAATTATGCCATTTTCTTAGAAGTAATCCATGGTTGGATTAAATTATTACTTTAAAAAATATTTTCCTTTTTTCCCTTGCACATGAAAAGAAAAATACACAAAAACTCAGAGATAAAATAATGGATCAAATACATTAACATAAAAACTTAGAATAACTGATCAAATAGAATGCCAAGTAACATATGTAATTGATCTAAACGTGCATGTCTTTTAAACATAGGTTCATATTTCCAATGATGCTATATAAACAGGTTTAAATAAATCATTCTATTCTTAATAAAGCAAAAAGACATTTTTATGAAATATGTTAATGTATATCATTAGCAAAAAAACAAACCCCAAAACTACTTAAAGTAAAACAATGAAATTCAGAAGTCCACAACATAAAATTCAAAATGTATGACTTGAAATAAAAAATTATCAGGTATGTAGAAACAACAAAACATTAAAAAAAATGGAAATGTTTGACCCCTAATCAGAAGCAAAAAAAGTCAATAAAATATATTCATAAATCATAAATGACTGAATTAACCATTACAGTCTGCTCTATATGTTCACAAAGGTAGAGAACACTATGATCACAATGAAAACAAATATAGCATATAAAAAAGATCTAGTGTAACTGAAAGAGATAAAAAATGCAATATACTAAGTGAAAATCCAAAGGATGGCATCAAAAACAAATTAGACACTGCAAAAGAAAAGAAAGTAAATCTGTGAACTTGGAGACATAGCAATTCAAAACACCCAGAATGGTACAAAGTAATAAAAAACACTGAAAAAAATAAACAACATCAATTACTTGCAGGGCAATGTCAAGAAGTCTTATATATGTGAAATATCAGATAAAAAGGATTTTAAAAAAATATTTTAAAAAGATTAAAAATTGTCTAAATTTGATGAGAACTACAAACAAATCCCCAAATTCAGTGAATTTTAAGATAAATGTAATTAACAATATACCAAGACATAAAACAATAATAAATAGTGCAAATCAGCAATAGAAAGAAAATCCTAAAAGAATTTGGGAGTTGGGGCAGGGAAAACACATTCCAGAGTAATACAATCAAGAAATACAGCAGACTGCTTTAGAAAATATGCAATCCAGAAGACAGTGGAAAGACATTTTCCCTCATGGAAAGAAAAAGAAAAATATTCAATTCATAACTTTGCATCCAGTTATGAAGAAATGTTCTTCAAAAAGGAAAGAAAAGAAACAAATCCAGATTTTTTAAAAATGGTCCTGAGAGAAGGTTACTAGTAGAACTACTCTACAAAAATGTAAAAGGACCGGGGATGTAGCTCAATGGTAGAGCTCTCATCTAGTGTGGGAGGCCTGGGTTCAGTCCCCAGTACCACGCACGCACAGAATGTTAAAGGCCAGTCAGGGTAGTGGCATTCATCTGTAATTCCAGCAATTCAGGAGGCTGAGGCAGGAATATTGCAAATTGGAGGCCAGTCCCAGCAAGTTAGTGAGACCCTCAGCAACTTGGGAGACCCTGTCTCAAAATTTTAAAAGACATAAGTAATTAGGACTGGGTATGTAGCTCTGTGGTAAAGTAAGTCATGAAGTGCTCCCCCTTAAGTAAAAAAGTGAAAAACTTTTTAAAATTTTTTTAAAATGTGTTCTTTTTAGATATACATGACAGTAGAATGTATTGACATAAGTAAAAAGACATAAGTAATTAGGACTGGGTATGTAGCTCTGTGGTAAAGTAAACCCCAAAACTATTTAAAGTAAAACAATGAAATTCAGAAGTCCACAACATAAAATTCAAAATGTATGACTTGAAATAAAAAATTATCAGGTATGTAGAAACAACAAAACATTAAAAAAATGGAAATGTAAAAATGTAAATGGTAAAAATGGAATCTATATGCTCTAAACCTACTTTAGAGCATATAGAGCAGACTGTAATGGTTAATTCAGTCTAACCCATTGAACCCTGGGTTCAATGCCCAGTCTGAATGAATAAATAAATAAATAAATAAATAAATAAATAAATAAATATTAAGGAAAGTTCTTCAAACAAAAAGAAATGCCAGATAGTGATTTGATTCAATGCAAATGGTTGAAAAACCCTGAAAGTGGAAATGGTAAAAATATTAACAAATAGAAAATACTTTTTCTCAATTTGAAATTTCTTTAAAATACAAAATCCAAGCAAAAAACAAAAATTGCCAGGTTTATAGCATATGTAAAAATAAAATGTACAATAACAGTAATACAAAGGTAGGAAAATGGAAACATTCTGTTGTAAGAGACCTTCATTATACATGAATTGAAGGTAGACAGTAATAAGTTTTACATGTGTATTGAAACCCTGGAGAAACTACTAATACAGTAAAACAAAATAGTACAACAGAAAACACAACACAGTAGTCTCCCTTATCTGTAGTTTCTCTTTTCGTGGTTTCAGTTACTCCATGGTCAACTGCAGTTCAAACACATTGAATGGAGAAATGAGCAATTCATGTTTTAAATTGCATGTCTTTTGCTGAATTTCATGATGAAATCTCATCATCTCCTTTCTTAGCATATCCATGCTGTGTACACCACTTGGCCTTAGTCACTTAGTAGCTATCTTGATTATAAGGTCAATCATTGTACATCAAAGTGTTTGTGTTCAAGTAAGGGCAAGAGGAGTGATGCTGTCAATTCAGATATGTCAAAGAGAAGTCATGAAGTGCTCCCCCTTAAGTGAAAAAGTGAAAAACTTTTTTAAATTTTTTTAAAATTTGTTCTTTTTAGATATACATGACAGTAGAATGTATTGACATATTATGCATACATGAAATATAACTTATTCTAATTAGGATCTTATTTTTGTGGTTGTAAGTGTGGTCACATATTCATACTGTCTTTCCTATTCCCACTCCCCCTCCCTTCCCTTCATCCCCCTTTGTCTAATTCAATGAACTTCTATTCCACCCACCTTATTGTATGTTAGCACCTGCATATCAGAATATTCAGTCTTTGGTTTTTTGGGATTGCCTTTTTTCACTTAGCATGATGGTCTTCAGTCCCATCCATTTAACAGAAAATGCCATAATTTCATTCTTTTTTATGGCTGAGTAATATTCCATGGTGTATATATACCACATTTTCTTTATCCATTCATCTGTTGAATGGCACCTAGCCTGGTTCCATAGTTTAATGTGACTGCATCACATTAATATTTATAGCAACTCAATTCTCAATAGAATGCAGATTTTAAGTCTTTTGGCTATCCACCAAGGAGTGGGATAACTGGGTCAAATGGTGGTTCCATTTCAAGTTTCCTAAGGAATATCCACATTGCTTTCCAGAGTGGTTGCACCAATTTTCAGTCCCACCAGCAATGTTGTGAAATTTTATGCTGAGTTTGCTAAGGTCTACAGTACAATAAAATATTTGAGGGTGGAATATAGTCACATAACTTTTATTATAATATATTGTTCTATTTTGTTATTAATTGTCATTAATCTCTTACTGTGCTCAATTTATAAATTAAGCTTAATTGTAGGTAGGTATGTATAAGAAAAAATACGATAGATAGATGATAGATAGATAGATAGATAGATAGATAGATAGATAGATAGATAGATAGATTCAGGACTAGATGCCATTTCAGGCATCCATATGGGGTCTTCTCTCCCCCAAGGATAATAGGGGAGTGCTATTACAGAGGGGAATATGAAATTTAACTAAAAACTAAATTAACGCAAAAGAAGGTAGATAAAGAGGGAAAAAACAAAGAGTAGATGGAACAAATAGATGAGACAGAGAGGAGGAATGAGGAAAGGTTGAGCAGTGGGGCCAAATTACAGTTAGGCAGGAGCAGAGGCTCCAGGGTACTAATGCTCAGTAGGGTGACTATAGATAACAGTTGGGTACTGTGCATTTCAAAAAGCTAGAATTTTGAAAGTTTTCACCATAAAGAATTGATAAATGTTTGAGGAAATAAATAAGTTTAACCTTAAACATTACCTGATATACATGTATTGAACATGACATGGTATCCCACTATCATGCACAAATTTTAGGTTTTTTATGTATTGGTTTAAAATTTTTAAAAATTTCAAAGTACTCTAAAACCACAAAGAAATAGCCATATGTTGAATTTAAATTCAACCATATTAAAAATTACATTAAATGTAATAACCAAACACCTCAATAAAAGTGAAGGAATTATCAGGTTAGGTTAAAAAAAGCAAGACACAACTATATATCCTCTATGCACAATGTAAATATCAAGACACAGATTAAAATGAAGGTTCATGGGTATAAAAATACTAATCCAAAGGAAGCTGGAGTGGCCATATTTATGACCTACAAAGAAGATTTTGGAGCAAGGAATAATACTCAAGGTTACCAAGATAATTTTATAGTGAAAAAAGAGTCAATTCATCAAGAGGATATAACTCTACTAAAGGTATGAGCATCTGATCAAAAAGCTTCAAAGTACAAAGATGATACACACACACACACATGTTAAGTAAGACTAATATACTTAGAGGAGAAGTAGAAATATCTACAATTGTAGTTGGAGAGCAAACAGCTCTCAAAAGTTGAAGGAACAAGGACATAGGAAATCAATAAAAATGTAACATGCCTGAAAAACATTACCCAAATTTTTACCTAATTGATATTTTTAACATTTTCTACTCAGTAAGAGCAGAATCTGTATTCTTCTTTAGCGTACATAGAATATTTACAAGATAGATCAAATTCTGACACAGAAAATCAGTCTCATATTTTTTAAAAACATTAAAATAATAAAAGGTGTGTTCTCTGACCACAATTAGAAAGCAGTAACAGATAACTAAAGGGAAGATCTACAAACATTCTGAAATCAATAGATCTACTTCAAAATAACCTATGAGTCAAAGAATAATGTACAAGGAAAGCTGGAAAATATTTTGACATTAATAAAAACAAAAAAGCAACATGCAAAAAGTTGTATATATCCATATATATATACACACACATATATATACATATACACACACATAGACACATAACACACAGACTAATACTTAAGCATGAAAAATATAAAAATCCCTGGGAGAAAATACCAGGGAAAATCATTGTCACCTTCGATAAGACAAAGATTTCTTAAATATGACATTAAAAGCATGAGCAATAAAAGAAATGGAATAAAATAAATTGGACTTCTTTAAAATTAAAAATGCTCTTCAAAATGTATTCTTAGGGCAAAGGAAGTCACAATCTGGGAGAATGTATGTATACAAATATATACTGAAATAAACTGTCTGGAATGCAGAAAGAACTCTTGCAACCCACTGGGCAAAAAAATTGAATACATCCTTCATCAAATAAGATATATATGGCAAATGAGCCCATGAAAATTTACTAGGTCAATGTGAATTAAAATTACAATGAGATGCACACACACCTATAAGAATAACGAAAGTTTAAAAGATCGACAATAGCACACAGGTGAAATACACAGCAATGAGAACTCTCAGCACTTTACCCAAAATAATACCACTACTTTGGAAAATGGTTTAGCTGTTTCTTAAAATATAAATCATATCCTGATTTTATGACCCAGAAATTCGACTCTAGTTATTTTTATCCAAGATAAATAAACATGTACATTCATAAAAAAGTCTTGTATTCAAATATCAGGGCAGCCAAAAATTAAAAACTACCTAAATCCCCATCAACTGGTTAATGGATCCATTTTAGCAGTACAATGGAATGAAGCACTGACACACACGAGAACATAAATGAATCCCAAAAGCATTATGCTAAATGAAAGGAGTCAGGCCTAGAAGATTCCATACTAAATATTCCATTTACACAGCATCCAAGAAAAAGCACAACAGTGAAAAAACTTTGTCAAAGTGACAAAAACAGATCAGTGGTTCTGGAGAGCTGGAGCTGGGGAAGAGCAACAAAACCCAAAGTTAGGGAGCCCCTAGGGTGGCAGAGACGCCCTGTGACCTGTCAGCAAGAGTGGTTCCATGAGCATACATTTGCCAAAACTTACTGAAGCATGTACTTAAAACAGATTGTCTTGTATCTACAGTATACACAGTAAACTTTATTTTGTTTTTTTTAAAAAAGAAGACACTAATTAAGATATTTTAGTAAACAAAACTATGGAAAGGCATGTGATTGTTTCTTGGATGAGATTTAGTAAATGATCTACAGTTCTCTCTTCGGAGTCCCAAATGAAGCCACTTGTTTTGTTTCTCTTTAGAATGAAATATGGAGTTGAATTAATGTCCTGGGGAAGAGAAAACAGTTAATAAACCATTCATGTTTTAAATCTCCCTTCCAAGGAAATAGAATAAACTCAGAGAGGTTAACTTTCACAGGGAATTCCAATTGTAAGCAGCAGAGGTTCCCTCCAGTCCAAGCTTTCCTGATACCAGGCTCTGCTCTTCCCTCTTCGCCAGGCTGCCTTTCATCCAAAAAGAAGACAATAGTAACTCTTGAAACTAAGTTTTCATCACTTGAGGTATTTAGGTCCGGAAAATAAATACCTTAAGCTTGAAAGCAAAGCAAGGATAGTAGAATCCTACAGAACTGAAATAAACTTGCTACTCCTTAATGTACCCGTACACAACCTTTGGAGAGGTAAATATCTGTGTCAGTTTCCTCACTTGCAAAATTGCAGCAACATAAATGCATTATTTCAAAGTTTTTATGAAGATGAGAAAGTTCTATGAATAGCTCAATGCAGCAACTTAATGAGACAAGACCATTGTGTGTTTCTGTGCTACGTGAAGCAGCAGCAATGTTCTCTGTTAAAATAAATTTGGAGAAGGTAGGGTTAAACAGGTTTCTTCCCCTCAGGACTTCTTAGAGCCTTCAATACACAATGTTCATTTTTATCTCCAGGAAGGGAAATACACATGGATTATTTCTCACATCTTTTAAATCATTTTGCTATGTGACATGAATTACAAGAGTCTCTCTTCTGAAAAAAATCATGCCCTTTCTAATTTTTCGTTCAATATTTTCTAGCTTCTTGAGTGCTTAAGCAACTCAACGTCATAGTCAAGGGCATGGTTTTCATAGCCAAATCCAGGGGTTCCAATTCCTGCTGCTTCATTTCCTAGCCTTGTAACTTGGGCCTGGTATAATTCTCAGTTTCCGCATCCATAAAGTAAAGATAATGATCTAATGTAAAAGGAACATATTGTAAGGACAAAATGAGTTCATAAATGTTAAGTGTTTGGAGCAGCGCCTAGCACATCATAAGCATTCAATAATTGTTAGTTATCGCTCAGTTTGGTGTTTCTAGTTAGGAAGAAAGCCTGCAGTTCAAAGTAGCCACAAGGATAAATCGAACTGATTTGTGCAGCTCAGAATAAGCAATGACTCTTCCCCAGAACACGTGGATACCTGCCTGCTAACTCCTTCCTACTCCCTGCATGCTCAGGGTATGCCTGGGCAGGAGTCAACATCATAACTACCTCAGGCATGAAAAAAAATGTCATGCCCGTGGGGCTACATATTACCTTCTGGACAAGACATGACCTCTGAGCTCCCCGTGATAACATGGTATTATTGGACAGAGTGTGGTTTTCAGCTAACTGGAAAGAGTTCAGAGGAGGGCAACCAACATAATAAAAGGTTTGGAAACAAAACCCAAGGAGAGTAGATGAATAAGCTGGGCATGTTCAGTCTAGAAAACAGACAGGGCAGTAGCATAGGTGCACCAAGTCAGGGAGAAGAGATCCATTATTCTCAGCAGTGAATGAGGTTGCCAGAGAGGACATGGGTTTAGATGACCTCAAAAATAGTTTGGAGAAAATGTATACACTGCATATAGAAATGTTAGACAATATAGAAGGTACTCAGGATACCTTCTAAATTACTTTCAAGATGAACATTTAGGACCAGAGTAATTGATCAAACAGATTTCTTGGAGGAAACCAAGGATAAGATGGTCAACAAAGTGAGAATGGAAAAGAGTGACTAGATACAGCAGGAAGGTTTCTTTGTTGTAATTAATACCTACTGTCCAACATTTTGCAGAAGTTTCTAATGGAAGGACCTCAGTTGTTCAAACTCAAAGTTTGAAAGAAAACAGTAATTGAGGCAGGAGAATTGCCTAACAATCTCTTGAGAGTGTCTATTAATTCAAGATTCAAAGTCCTAAAAGTAGGATGGCTTAGCTCCAGCCATATGTGTACCCCTTGCTGAGGCGAGGATGGAGAACCAGAAAACCATACTGTTATTGCCAAAGGAAGGAAAAATGAATAACTAAGTAGAAAGACAAGAGATAAAAATAAAGAGTTCACTACACTCTGTAAATTACCATTAAGGCAATAGTTATCATCTACTAAGACCTTGCTCACTGTAAAATATGAAACAGTGAAGATCAGAGGCTTTTAAAGAACTTGTGTAAGGTCATAAAGCAAATAATCACTGGCAAAGGGATCCAGAACCAGAACTTTCTGAATGCAAAGACTAATTTCTTAGTTAATATACCATATTGCTTCCTTTTTATCCTTATCATGATTGCTAGCACTGTAGCCACATTCACCAACCATAGTCACTCACTAACAAAGAAGATAGAGGTCAAAAAAGAGTCATTATGACTCTCTTCCTTCCATGGCACTGTGATCCAACACAAGACTGACAACTTAAGCTCCTTACTATGTGTGTATGACTCCCAAACAGGCCCCATATCGGGAGAACCTAAATTCTCTTGCAATGCACAAGTTAGGCTAGTCCTTAAGGATCTTGGAAAAAGGATCATTTGGAACACCCATTTCAGTATCAGGGCCTCTTGTCCTCTCCCAAGAATCTTTAAGATTAACTTGAAATTTCACACCCAGTTATTACACAGATAAATAGCTGAAAAAGGATCTATGTGACAAAATTGTTTCTTTTTATGTGCACCCGTTGTTATGCTAACCAGACTGTGGTGACTCTCTGTGGGTAGAGACCATGTCCCACTTCTCCCTCTTTGTAGCCACTGTAAACAATAGGCACTTAATTATGTGGCTAAAAGCAAATAGATGAGGATATGGATGATGATTTTTAGTTGACAGTTTCAGATCTAGGATCATTTTCATTATCAATAATCCTAAAGTTCACATTCTGTGGAGCCAAATCAGAGGTCTGGGGGAAAGAAGGAAGAGGAGGAAGAGGAGGAGGAAGAGAAAGAGAAGAAGAAGGAGGAGGGGGAAAGGAGGAGGGAAGGAGAAGGATCATTGTATACAGGAGTCAAGAAACATCACAGTGTTATTGAATCTCAGCCTTGGGAGAACAGGAGAAAGGAAAGGCCATCCAATCCGGTTTAACAGTTAAATCATAGACTTTGGAACTAATCAGACCTGGGATCAAATCCCAGCTCATATACTTAGTAGCTGTATGACCTTTTGCAAATTACCCTCTAAACGTCAGTTTCTTCATCAGTAAATATGAGGCCTAACAAATTTGTAAAAGATTAAATAAGATTATGTATGCAGAGCCCTTGGCTGGGTCCTTCCACTTAGTAAATCTCAACAAATGTTAGTCATTATTTCAATACTTCCTGTCGTTTTACCAACACTAAAATTGCCTGCCTGGAGTTTGAGGCTAGGCTGGCTTGATTTTAAAGTTTTTGAATAATAGTAGAGGCTCTAGGCTAAAATTTTTATATATAATATCATTTCTGAAAAGACTTTAGAGTGAATACAGTTTATATCAGTCACTTTACACTAAAATCTACTTATTGTTGTCACTGAAAGTTATTTCCTAATGTGCAATTTTTCACTTTTTATATTTCAACTTTATTGCAATATCATTCAATAAACTTTCATTGATCATATTCTCTCTGCCAAGCACTGCACTAGGAACTGGAAATACAAAGATCAGAATCTTGCTTTTAAGTTGCTTGATGCCTAGAAAGACAGATTACATAATAGCAGGGGAAAAATTATCAAGAATTAGAAGAAATATGGAAAAGAGTTTTTTCTATAACTCTTATGCAAATATTAATGAGATAAATTTTATATATATATAATATATATATATATATATTATATATATATACATGTTTAGATATAGGGATGTGTATACGTGTGTGTGTTAGAAATTCCTGAAGAAAAAAAGAAGGACAAAAAGCTAAGATAAGAACCTATGGGAGCTGGGGTTGTGGCTCAGTGGTAGAGTGCTTGCCTAGCACAGGTGAGGCACTGGGTTTGATCCTCAGTGCCAAATAAATAAATAAATAAATAAAGGTATTTTGTCCACTTACAACTAAAAAAATATTTTTAAAAAAATTAAACAAAAAGAACCTATAGAAGAACTATGACCTGAATCCACGGGAGCTTTAGATCCTCAGATTTAAAAAGTTCATCAAGTATGAGTAGAAATTAGTGAAACTACTTAACTTTGTCAATGTTTTAAATTTCAAAGGGAAAGCAAACTACAAGCCACGTGTTGTAGGAAACAAATAAAACCAGTTTCCTAGGAAAGGAAGAATTTCCATTTAACATTCCCTACAACAAAAGTCCCTCGGTTTTATAGGCATCCCTAACTTTTCTAACATAAAAACATCATAAAGACCTATTCTTAGACATACAGGAAAAAAGAAAATTGAAAGATCTTTTATCCTTTCTGGTATTTTGAACTGAAAATATATACCAGCTGACTTAGAGAGATAACAAACCCAAAAATGGTTATTAAGTGTAATGCAAATATCAAGAGTAATCTTTGAAAAAAAAGAGCATAAATGAAGTAAAGGAGCAGTATGGCATAATAAAAATAAGAGCAGCAAATCAACTGAGCAGGCAGGCAGGGGAAATCAGAGAATGCTAAATCTCTTATTTTTTGAAGGGACCTTAATAATTTTAAATAAACAGTCTTACAAGATGTAAAGTATTAATACAGGATAAACTAGCATCTCAAATCATCAAAGGAGAAGTGGATTACTCAATTATGGGTTGAGACTACCATCTAAAAACATGTAAAAATAGAGTTAAATTACCACAAAATACAAGGCCAACACAAATCCCAGAAGGATTAAATATTGAAATGTAAAAAATAAAGTCATAATTATACCAGGATAAAATATAAGTGACTAACTAGTCAAAGGAGAGGAAAACTTTTTAATACGTGATAGTAAAGAGAAAAATAAAAATGAAAAGACTGATAAATATGATAATTTTTTTTCTGTACTTAAAAGAAACACCATACACAAAGCTGAAATAGAATAAATTAAGGGAAACATTTGAAGCGTAAATGACAGAGATTAACAAAATTAATGTATAGAAATCTTATAAATCAATAAGAAAATTACTAATAATTAAAAAAAAAGCATCCTCTAGCAACTGACAAAAAGAACCATAAATGTGAGTTAAATATAGGGGGAAAAATCCAACCTGATATTACTCAACAAGCAACGTAAGTAAAATTCATTGACTTGTTCAAAGGAGGAGACAATAAGTGAGGAAGTTTTAATGGTGCTTATTCAAAAACCTCAGTGAACAAAATATAAGCTGAATGAGGGTTTCCCCCCTCATTATCTTGTATTTTCCAGTATTCTGAAAATAAGATCAGTTTGACATTGTGAGGGACTTTAAGATCAGAAGTTTGCTTTATTATTTTATTCTAGTATTGACAGTTGCTTATGTTCTTTGCTTGGTTCTCATGACAAGTCAAATCTACAATCACATTAGGTACCTTCAAATGTGATTTCATTGCAACTCCATTATAACTAAAACTATAGACACTTAAAAGTCCATATAATTAGATGATTGGTCTGTGTATACAAGTTATGTTTTTAAAATGAGTGCCCATTTTGGGGGCAAATCAAATTGTACTATACATGTATACATTCTTTCTTAAATATTTTTTGATTTGGTAAAGAGAACTAAAAGTTTTTGTAAAATAAAGATTATTAAAAAAATTTTTTTTGTATATGTTTTAATTACCCTTTTCAGGAAGACTAGAAAAATGTCCCTCCACCCAGGTATCTCTCTTCCCTCACCCAACTCTAGTCTGGATGCAAGATTAACTCCTGCTTTGAAAGGATCCCAGGAGCTCCAATCCAGCCTTTGTTTCCCACTGATTGGAGGGATGAAATTGAGGGAAAAGAAGCTCAATAGAATACAGGTAGAATTCTATTAACCTATGGATGTGACAAGTCATTTCACGAGTGGGTGACTTTATGAAAACGGATATATTGCTGGAAACAAGGTTCACAGTCTCAAGAATGTAGAGAAGAAAGGAAACCAACACCAGAATTATACATTAGGGAAATGAACACAATTGATGAATAAGGAAGCCTTTACTTCAGTCAACTCTACATTTCATTTTTCTAATCCTAATTCTGAATCGCGCGCGCGCGTGTGTGTGTGTGTGTGTGTGTGTGTGTGTGCGTACCCATTGTTTTGGTAGGTCGTTTGGGTATTTATTATTGTTGTTGGGAAAGGGAAAAGAAAGAAGTTGAAAATTCCTTACTACTAAAGGGCAGGACATTAGGTCTGTTAAGTTCTGTGTTGCAAAAACGTTTTCAGTCTTTTGCCCCAGTGCCAACTGCCAACAATTAGTAAACTTTATTATACAGACTAGCAGGCGCACAGAGGGAGACTAATAAAAATATTTGTTCAGTTTATTATCGAGAAAATGCTTCATCTACTTTCCAAAAAGCACTGTTATCATAGACCAGTGTCTATCAGGTCATATAAACAGCTCTGCTATAAACAATGTTTTCTTTTGAAGGGATTGATTGTCATGAAACATGAAATATCTGGGGGAAAAACCCCAGAAACATCAGAGAAGAATATGAGTGTGAAGCTTGTGACATTATCCAGAGGAAATAATTAAAAGGATGTCAACAAATTTGTTCAAATAATGAGGTTGGTTTTAATAGAATCAAAGATAATGTACATATCAACCATTTATAATCATTTTTAAGTTTTTAATTTCCTGAAACTATCTAATAACTAGAAGAAGAAACAATTTTAAGACTTTGGCTAATGTTATTAAACTTTTCTTCAGAGTCTTACAGAATATCTTTCATACATGAGAGACATACATGAAGAAAGACCTAAATATCTGTCCTCTGATGGCTAGTGTTAGGAATTCAAGAATGCAGAAAATTCTCATCTAAGTCATTTGCCAAATAATAGGGTTAATTTTCTGGCTTCTTTTCAGTTGCATTTTTTATTTGCTCTTTTCTGTCTTGAATAGTGCTACTACCTGTTCAGGAATCATAGTCCACCTCCAAGAGTCATTTCAGTAATGATTCTGACACTGAGGATTAACAGTGTCAGAATCATCAAGCTCAGGGTAATTTTCTCACATCTCTCAGGGTTGTATTCCTCTATTCTAAGATGTTAGCCCAATTGTAGTGGGAATCATCTACCCACTGGCCTTACTTAATGGTCACAATGCTTTTGGCATTATAATTATTATTAATTTGACATATCTTGATCTTTAATGTACTAAGGTAATAGAGCAATAATAACTGAACATAGAGCCCCTTGATTTCATTAAATAAGTCAAAGATAACAACATACTTTAAGATGGAAACTATTTCACCTGTAGAAAGGGGGAATTTGTATTTTCTGTGGGATTTGGGGGGCACTTTTCTTGTGGGTTAGCCACTAGAGGGCATCATGATGCTATACACTTAAAAGATACTTGGAGCATTGATTACTCGAGAGTTAATTGCTCTTAAAACACTGTTCTTCGTGCTTATAATTCTCATTAAAATGGATAAACATGGAGATGTTTCAGAAAGTCATTTGTATTGCATTTAATCTGCATTAAGAACAGTCAGCAAAGTTGAGGCAGAGATGAAATTCCATATTAGCAGGTTCAGACACCAAGAGCATTCATTTAAGATAAGACTGGATATAGCCAACAGGAAATTAGATGCTTCGATATGGTTCTAGAAGGTAAGTAAATGCCCTGGAAATTCATAACATGTTCCATCATTTTGTTTTCCTTCACAAGTGTTAAAAGTTAATCACTATTCTTTAAGGCAGATTTTAGTTCAACTTGAAGTACAGAAAATGAGAAAAGGTAATTGCTATTTCTTGACCTCTGAGTCTCAGCCAATGGTTGATTTCTAACCAGATTGTTTGTGAGATAATTGTTGAGAGCATTATTTAAAGTTGAACCTGGATTTACTTACTATCTTTCTTCATTGACTTCTTTCATGTGGTTTCATAGAAACATTGGGCAAAAGATGGCCAAGACATGTTGCTTTTTGTGATGAATGAACATTCTTGACTTCAACATGGGGTATAACAAATTATTTGACCTAATAAGTAATTCCTTAAGAAACCTGGCCTAATATTGGCTTAATATTTTTGTTGTTGTTTTAATTAATAAATTTCATCTTCGCAAATAGTTTCAGATTCACAGCAAAATTGAACAGAAGTCATAGAATTTCCATATATCCCCTGACCCCACACAAGCACAAGCTCCCCTACTGTTGACATCCTCCACCAGAGTGGTGTATTTGTTACAACTGGTAAACCTGTACTGATACGTCATCATCAACCAAAGTTCCTAGTACATGAGGGTTTTGACAAATGTAGAATCACACGTACCACCACTGTCATATCATACACAATAATTTCACTACTCGAAAAGTCCTCATGTTTTATGCATTCGTTCCTCCCTCGCTACTAATCTCTGGCAACTACTGATGTTTTATTGTCTCCACAGTTTTGTCTTCCCCAGAATGTCATATAGTTGGAATCATACAGTATACAGTGTTTTCAGACTGCCTTCTTTCACTTAGTAGTATGCCTTTAAGTTTCCTCTGTGTCTTTTCATGCTGTGCTAGCTCGTCTTTAATACTAAATAGTACTTTATTGTCTAGATACATCACAATTTGTTTATCCATTCACCTACTAAGGATATCTTAGTTGCTTCCAAATTTTGGCAGTTAGAAATGAGCTGCTATAAACATCTGAGTGCAAGTTTTTGTGTGCACATAAATTTTTAATTTATTCCCATATCTTGTTTTGTTTTTAGCCTCTCTGAGCCCCTCGAGGGACAGGAAGAATGCATGCTTAGAGTCACTGACATTTAGCCTTTTGGGTTCTGTTGACTCATAGAGAGCCATGTGGTGTCAGGCTAGAAGGAATTTGTCTAATTCAACACTCATTCTATACTTTAAGAAACTGAGGCACAGACACGTGAAACTTTTTTACTTTCTTCTTTTCAAAGTGAAGTCTATGTTTTCTTTGTTTTGCTTTGAGATGTTTTTAAGATGCAGTCACCTTGGTTTTTGAATGACGAATAAACTTTAAAGATCTCTTGTCCGTTGGATTCAGTCTGATTTTACCATTAGCTTTTGGATATAAACCATACAAATGAAAGTATAGAATAAATAAATTAAAAAATGCAAATCTTGGAATGGGAATGGACAGAGAAAAGAAACTCTGTTTTACCAGTCACAGTTTTGTTAAGAAAGTTGTCCTCTTTGGTGATTTTCACTCTGTACTGATGCTGCAGACAACTCTCATCTTGCCGATCACCCAACAGGCCATGAGCCTACCTGCCCCAGACAACCCTCCCAGCAGAGGACTAGCTTCCAGTTTGGAGAAACAGCTACAGTGGTGTACCTGGATGCAAAGGAAACTTCTCCTGTTACCTTCAAGTTAGCTGAGGTCCCAAAGCTAAGAATCAAAGAGGACAACTACTTCCACCTTCTAAAGATAGCAAACCATTTTGCAAAGCTAGCAAAGGAAGTAGGTGGCCTTTACCTCAGTCTGTCAGAGGAGGATGAAATGAAGATTTCTTTGAAGGGCAGGTTGGAGGAGAGGATGGTGTCCCACCAATCCACATAAACAAGAAGACCTTTACAAGAACTTTCTACAAGGAGTTCGTCTTGACGGGAGAAGATTTTATTTTACCCACTCACATCTCATCTCCAGGACTCCTCTAAGCACAGATCTAGAACAAAGCCTGCATTCCTGGAGTATAAAGACTCCAGGAATTAGATTAATATCTAATTCTTTTCTGGAAGAATCTAAAGAATAGATTATGTCTATGTGGGTGTCCCCTCAGTGGCAGGGGCTGGACTGGCATGGCAAGCAATCAGAGGAATAGACTCTGTTCTCAGAAATAGCAATGTTGGATGTCCTTTTGGGAGGAGGGGAGTAGTTTCATTAAGATTCCACAATTACCTGTGTGAGTCAATACAAGTGTAAAATCTTAGGAATCACTAAAGAAGCAAAACTCCTGCAATAACACAGAAGTGACCCTAGGGGAGTTTGCACCTCTGAGGTCACCACCTGAGTTAGAAACTAATGCCACATCCACCACTGCTTCTCTCCTTACCTGAAAGTGCAGATGGGTACAGAACAATGATGCAGGAAAGTCTTGTGTTTCCTCCATTCTTCTTATTAGAAACTGTAGATCGAAACCTTGGGAAGATGACCTCAATCCTGCCTTCCAAATCTCCTGGTGAGTGATTCCAATGGACAGAAATAAATTCACATCTAGAAATGTTCCTGCAAAGAAGGCTAGAAAGTATAGTTTTCCTATCTGACATCTTCTACTACAAGTAAAGTAAGAGGACATTTATGAACCCATCCAGAGTACCCAACATGGCTCCCTGTCGGAGAAAGGACCCAGGATTGGGCTCCTACTACACAGAGGGCCTTGCTGCTAGATTGAAATGGCTTTGGCCAGATAAGACATTTTTATCTTTTTATCTTGTCTCATCTCTCTCCCACTTGTCTCTGCTCTGCAGGAGCCATAACAGAACGTGGCTGAGACTAGGAGACAAACATGGTGGGAAAATAGTAGAAGCCATGCCCATTTCTTGCTCTGCAGATTTCTGAGATTGAATCAGGCAGGAGTTGTGTGAAGGGGGGAAAGCTTTGAATTGATATGAAATTAGAGTTTTGATATAAGACTAAGTCAGTCTTTTTAACTGCTGAAAACAGAACTTACCATTTACAACAGAAGATAGAGGTGATATTTAGTAAGTTGCCCAACTAGAATGGTGCAGGCTGTGGCCAATCAGAAAGCATGTGAGCCATAAATACCAGGTATGACTATAGCAGGTGCTGTGCAAGCTGGACATTGGCCAGGCCTTTAATTACCTGCAACTCGTGAGGGATCTTCCAAAGATTCGGTTTAGAGGAAGGAAAAGGCTATCTACCAGGACAGTTGTGGAAAAAGACAATGTTGGTTTTGCTTGCACCATGCCATCCTCAGCTCCTTTGATCAACTGGTTACAATAGATTTTTCATAGGATTAATTCCACTATCACCTTATTGCTCTGTAATGGCTGGAGTTTAACAAAGAGGTATTGAGCTTTTCCTTCTTGATTGCAAGTTTGAGTTGGGCCTATTATTCAACCTTAAAGACGAATTAAATTATGCCTTTTGCAGTAAATGGATGGAGCTAGAGAATGTCATGCTAAGTGAAATAAGCCAATTCCAAAAAACAAAGTCCGAATGTTTTCTCTGATAAGTGGACACAGTTCCATAATGGCAGGTGGACAGGGAAGAATGAAGGAACTTTGGATTGGGCAAAGGGGAGTAAGAGAGGAGAAGGGGTGTAGGGGTGGAAAGGATGGTGGAATGAGAAAGACATTATTACTCTATATACATGTATGATTAGGTGTGACTCTGCACCATGTACAGACAGAAGAATGAGAAGTTGTGCTTCATTCGTGTACAATGTGTCAAAATGCATTCCACTGTCATGTATAACTAATTAGAACGAATTTTTTTTAAATTTAAAAAAAAGAAATAAAAAAGATTTGGGTCTATGTGTCTGTGTACCTTCTCTGGACACATCTGCCATGTGACTTATTCCCCTGTCAATACTTCCAAATGAACAACAGCATTAACAGGGAGCTTTTTGGAATGTCTCTATACTAATATTCCCTTTTTGATGAAGGGCTATAAATTAGAGGAGAATAATGGATGATTACAAGAACAGAGTACACAGGCATCTGAGATTTCAGTAAGCAAACTTTTCATGGCCCCAGGCACATACTCCCAAAGGTAACAATGCATCCAATCCAGTCTATTGAACCTGACATTTCAATGTATTAATTTCTTTGTAGAATATCACTGAAGATCATTCATTTTGAAAACTTTGATTTCTTTTTCTTTTTTTTTTCCTTTTTTTTCTTGGTTATATAAAATATACTTACTATATATAATACACTTTGTTATATAATATACTTATTACATATAATACACTTTGTAAGTAATAGTCACATAGCATTATGTTAAAAACAATAAACTTAAAAATTTGAAATGTAATTTTCTTTAGCATATGATGAGTCCGCTTGCTATTTAAATTTTCAGTGAATTAAGAGACAGAATCTCAACATACATATTGGGTATTGGGATTCTTCCTGTGGCTATAGTAGTAGATCCCAATGGTTTTTATGTGCTCATGAATGATGGATGGGTCACTTTGCAAAACTCAGGTTCACTGTGATATCATTGGTCCAAACTGATTCTATTATCTGACTAAAAGGATGCATCTGCTATCTCTGTTGTGGGTTCCATGCACAGACTGTGTCATGATGAACGATGTGTATTTGGTAATCATTGTTATAAGAGCATAAGAAGGAAAAGGGACGGCATTCATTTGTTAAAGGAGAGCTGAAAGCACCTGGTTGTGATGCAGATTTTCAAATAAATATTCGAAAATCAGTTTTTGGAAAGCTTTAAAGATAAATCTGTTTAGCTTTGTCTTCCCTCTGAATATAGCCTTATCCTTACCCCCCCCCCCCAAGTTTCTTTTTTTAAGGCGAGGTTTTTTTTTTTGGGTTCTTTGTTTTTTGCCCTAAAATTGGTGTCTGTTTTGAATCATAAAAGCAAAGACTTGGTTGCTTCTTTTGTCATTATGCTGACTTTCTTCCAAATTCTGACTCTTTTATTATTATTATTATTATTATTATTATTATTATTATTATTAAGAGGAATGGCTATACCAGCAAGCATTTTCTATTAAGCAGAATACTCTGAAAGAACAAAAGAGGGAAAGTATCAATATTCAGGAAGAAAAATAAATTAATACTCAGAATTCATCTTTAAGTCGATTCAAGTTCAATTATGATTCCTTTTTACTTAAAAAAATCTGTTCTTATTTGATATAAGCCTCGATTTCTAGATTTAGATTGAACCTACATATCAGAGAGCATTGAGCAAGTGCCACGCCTGTGATTCTCTCCAAACCTCACACTCTGCACTAAATCATGTATAATTATGTTCCATCACAGCTCCATTAGGCCTTCCCCTGGTGTGGTGTTTATCATCAGAAGAGACAATCTTCCATTGTTCCATTTCCTTCTAAGTAGAAATAAAAACTCAGGTGTGGAGACCAATAAAGAGATTTCCTTCTCAGAAATAGTGAGGCTCTTGCCTGAGGCAAGATGTTTGAAATGTACCATATAAACCTTCTCCTTCTGTGCCCAAATAGGCTTCATATGCCAGTGGAGATGGAACTAGAACACTACTAAAATTAAAGACAGTTTTGCCTTTCAACACAACAGATTAGGAGCTGACTCATCCCCGGACACCCTAGCCAGTCTCTCTCTCCCTCTCTTGCTGTCTCTCTGTCAAAAAACCTGGCTTTGAGATGGATTTTCCAGGGTGAGTTGCAGAACTGGCTTGGAACTCCAACTGACCATGGCTTCTGCAGTTCCATAGAATGTATGGACCCAAGATAAGACAGGAGAACCCTGAAGAGATGAAAAGAGCAGAAAGGCCAAGTCATAGTGGGATGGCTCCAACAGATCGAGGCCATAACGTTACGCCAGTTAGATTTAAGACCCATGATGCCACCCTGGGAAAGCTTCAGTCTGAGTGTTGCCCAGATCCTGGAGTCTCCCAGGGCAATGCCCAGAAACGGGGCCTTTATTCCTTAGTGCGTGCAGTGTCGTTTGTGAAAGCTCTGCCCACAAAGCCATCAGATGGTAACAATTTTCAGTCACTTCCAACATGAGTTGGTTTTGAACTTTAATATGCAACCTAATTATGACTGCAAACACTTTGTTAAGCAAACAAACTTCAAACCCTTTTTGAAAAAACAGTTCTTCTCTGGTCATTTCGTTTTGTACAAAGACTTTAAAAATAAAACTGTGTAGGGAATTAGGGAATCCAGGGATAAAAAAAAAACTGCACAAAATTAAATGGTTTTAATATAATCACCACTTGAGTCCTGAGTATCTGAATGTTTTCTTTCAAATCAAAACCTAGAAAATAAATCATCCTGTGTTCTCTACCCTCTTTAAACATTCAACTTCTACAAATACCACAAATAATATTCTTCCTTTTCAATAAGACAAAGAAAGACTTTTTAATTTGGTCCCAAATTTTCCTTTGCTTACTAACCCTCTTTTCTGATTCGGGAATATCTAAGCCATGTGAGGTTCTTTTTCTCCCTCTTTGCCTCCTTCCTTTTGGATTTTCTCACAGTAACTTTCCTTTTTGTTTCTCTATATCAGTTTTCAAGGCCTGGGATAACACAGCAAATGGAAATCAACAGATGTAACCTGGGAGGACCCAACAAGAGGGACAAGGCATTTTGCCGTACAAGGAGACAGTGGGATGATGGAGTCTGCATTCCTCTCAGTTTTCAGGCATTGAGCCCTTCCCCCATGGTAAGAAGTTGGTAGTCTTCTACATTTGTTTTGTTTTGGGTTGGTTTGGTTTTCATTTTTTTCATTTTCCTTTGGAGAGAGGTCAGGGCATACAGGATAGATCTCTGATTCCAACATGTACCATTCCAGGTTTAAGAGGGAAAGATACAGTAGGTATTTTCTCTAAAACTTCGAGCTCTTTTATAAAAAATAAAAGGTAGGAAGAGGAACACACTTCAGAAGGAAACTCTGAAGCTGCCCCCAGATGAAGTTCATCTGAGGTGACACTGAAACCCTGTCTCTGTCCCCGTCTCTCCCTGGTTTTCATTAAGGAGTGGGGAGGAAAAGGGAGGGGGAAGAAGGTGGAAGAGAAGGAGAAGGGGAGAATGAGGAGGAAGAGGAGGAGAAAGAGGGAAAAGAAGAAATCATTGTGAAAGTGGAAAGATGTTGAAGCCACAGTACTGGACAAAATCAAACACATGAGAGGACCACTCCCTCCTGGGAAAGTATATCTGTATTTAGGGTGTTGAACTATAACTTTATGACCAATTGTTTTTCTTACCTAATGAATTGCTATTCTTCCCTGGGTCTCCTTCCTTCCAAGAGTGAGATGGAAAGTATGCTGGGAACTCAGCAAAAATGTTCATTGTTGACAACAAGGACAGACCAGAGGAAATAAAACCTTTGCCGTCTCTAGTTGTTGCTGTCTGTATTTGAAGCTTGGAGTAATACAGCTGTCTTGGGGCCACGGGGAGCTTCAGCGGAAAGGCAAGCCAGCTTGCATAGAGAAGTGGAGAAAATCTGGGACCTTGATGGTACATATCATTGAAATACTAAATTAAGCAAGTCCAGAACCACCCAACTTTCAAGTGTCTTGTTATGTGAGCTATAAATAGTCTTCATTGCTTAAGGCTACTTTTAGTTGAGCTTTCTTGTTTTACAACCAAAAGCATCTTGATATTAATGGCTGGATTAAAACTTTGAAAATAGAGCAACATGAAAATTTATTTTCATTTAAACTCCACTGAATGATTTAAATGATTTAAGTGATTTTCAAATTTTGAGTTTTTTGTGAAAAGTGCCTTGACACATAGAGATTAATTACCAAATGCCACTATACACAATCTCTGAGCTAGAATTCAGTGTCCTAGGTGAACCTAGAGTTTTTACCTACACCAGATTCAAAGACCTGCTTCTCCACGCAAGATAGCATGCCTCGGTCTGGTCAGTCACTGGACTTTTCCGTTTTAGATCCTTCTCTCCTGGATTAACTGAAAAAAATATATATGAGTTCATTTAGAAATATGCCAAATGACATACTAAGACAATTATCCTATTAGCCTTTATAGCAAGAGCAATGCTGGGACCGCTAGCCTTAACTCTGAGCTATTTCTCCTCTCCCATTCCCTATCTCCACCACCTCTCCAATAAGTCCAAGCAGAAACATCAAAAACCAAACTCCTACTGTGATGGGATGACTAGAAAATGAAGTTATTTGTCCCCTACAGTGAAAACGTGGCTCTTCCCATCAGCTGTGACAATGTGAGGACTCCAGTAAACCCCCTGTCACTATTTCTAAGTTGTGAAATAGAGTTGACCTCAAGCCCATTTTTACCACTTAGACAATTTTCTAAAAGAAATTGTAAAATTTCTTTTTTAGGCATGCGAGATGTCCCATAATGAGGCTCTCAGCTCATTTGGGGAGAGTGTCTTGGGTTGAGGCCATGAAAAGATTTCTTCCTTCCCAACCAAGAACCAGACCCCTGAAGATATCTTCTGATTTGTCTCTCACTAGTGCAAGGGAAGGCACTGCTTCACAGGTACTGATGACATGAAGCCTGTCTGTGTGGAAAAATCCCTGTAGCTTTCAAAGATTATACCAGGTTTCCAGAATCTGTGAAGGGAGCACTGAGATAAGAACTAATTGCTATTATCTAACTGGCTTCTCTGGGTTTCCTGTCCTGTCTTATACACATGGAAAGAGAGTCTGATGATTAAATGTAGGACTATCCCCCAAGGTAGGAGGAAGGGTTTTGTGCTTTCTAGTTAAGTAGAACAAAATGACAAAATGACCTTCCCCATAGCTTAAATTTTAGCATTTGAGGCATTTATCTTCTCTTAGTTTAATTTTTTGTTGTTGTCTTATTTGTTAGGTGTTTTATTTCATTTTATTTGAGTTACACTCTTTTAAAAAATGTCTTTTTCTCTCTTGTTCACCATCAGTCTCTATGCCATCATATGCCCACATGAAAATAGATTTTATGTTATCTAATGACTTAAAGTTATTGGCATTGAAGCCGGATGTGGAGGCACATGCATGAAATCCCAGTTGCACAAGAGGCTGAGGTTGGAGTCTGACGAGCTTGAGGTCAGCCTTGAACAACTTATTTATCTCAAAAAATAAAATAAAAAATAAAATAAAATAAAATAAAAATGGAATTATTGACATTGGGGAAATTTATATTCACTATTTTCTGAAAAAAAAAAAAAAAGTCTATGTGTTATTTGGTTCCATTTAGGGGAATTTCAGTTGGGTGTTTGAAAGCATGTTGTAAGATTTAATACAGAGATTTTTCCCTGACTATTAATGATGATTGAAGTGGCAGTTGTAGGTAGGGATATGTGGTAGAGAGTTCAATCATGGAAATGGCTATTTGATGGTCATAAAGCTAATTAAAAACAAATTTTGGCAATAGCATTCAGGATGTGCGTGGCCAACTTTGCTTTGTTATAATATTACTCAAAATGACTCCTTCATGTGGGAAAATATTTTTACTTCAAATAAATACAGGAAAGTCTAATTGAGCTAGACAAACAAAACAGTCACACAAATTAACACATGATCAAATCCTATGGTCTAAAACAAGTCAGGCTATAAGGCCTAGAGAAATTCAATAAGCTCTACCTTTCATTTCTATTTTCAAGTTGGTTTTCATGGAATTTGTATAGGTGGATGAAACTTAACCCTTACTTAATCATGACCCCAGGATTAGAGTTATAATCAGGAGACAGTGGCAAAGGAAAGGCCAGAAAAGAAAGCAAAGCAGAGTCCCTAAAACTGTGTCCAGATAGATCTGCCCAACTGCAATAGAGCAAAGAAAATTCAGAGCCTCATTTCAACATTGTATGCAAGCAACACTTGAATCAGAGATCTTATTCTACAAGAGTTATTTATAGAATCTGAATAGTTTCAGGAAAAAAAATTACTGATTATTCACATAGCTTTGACCCAAGCTTTTATCTTTTATTCCCTCAAATATTTATTAAGCATCTTCTGTGAAGCAAACATCAGTGCTATGAGTTTCCTAGCATCATGCAGCCTACCACAAACAATTACCCACGTGATAATTTTATCAGCTATGACCAATGCTTAAAGGAAACTGGTGAATTTTGAGAGTGTATGAGAGGAAGTAGGTAGGCATATGTGGCAGATCCCACCAGCAGACTTGAGATTACAACTCAATTCATTGTCACCAGATGAATAAATGAACTGAATAGTAAGGGAAGAAAAGCTGGGAAGACTTCCCAGCAGAAGGCGCAGAACAAGTGGGGACCAAGACGTCCTGAAGCATGTCTGGCTCATTCAAGGAAACCAAAGAGAGAGAGTGTGACTACAGGGTGGTGAGCCAGAGGTGAGTCGAAGAGGTGGGTAGGGACCAGGTCACATAAGCAGGGGTGCTGTTCTAAATATGTGGCAATTTAGGAAGGCATGGACCTGACCAACCAGAAGGGAGGCTGACTGTCAACAACCTGATAGGTGGAACCAGCACAACTGGCTGACCGGCAGCACAGAATGAAAAGCCTCGTAGGACAGTTTTCAGTTCTGGAGTTGATACTTAGGACAAAGTAAAGACATTGAAAGTTTTCAGTATTAAACATCAAGACTATGGATCAATAACAAATGCACTGTAGACCAAGCTTCAGGAAACTAATTTGTTCAGTTTACCAATGAGCACCTACACCAGAGACCAAATGCAGTTGAAGATAGAGTACCACAATGAAACAGACTGTGGCCACTGTCCTCAGGAAGCTTACAATTGATAACTAATGCCATCTCCTAGAAATTAATTAGCAGATATCCATTATACTTGGTAGAAAGTTCTAAAAGTTCTTCAGAGCAATTCTTGGGAGCAGAAATCCCTTGCTATCTTTTTATATGGTAGAAAGAAATGTCATCTTAGTAGCTGTGTATCATAAAGGGAAAATAAATAAAAATTTTTTATTATTGAAACACCAACATTACTAAATGCCTCTGGGTCTGTATAAAACTGTCCCCAATACAGAAGGCTATGGACCCTGTGAGGGTCTCATCCCCCAGTGAGCAGTCATTGGCACACATCTCTCCCTCCACAGATCATCAAGAAATTGCCTAAACCTAAAGGTCAGCACCGTTTGTCAGCGTGGGTGTTGCCAGACACAGAGAGGTTAAGAACTGCCAGGCTACCATCCTGTCTGTTGACCAAAGAATCAGGTTAGGACATGTGCTCCGAAAATGTCCCTATAAAGTCAAGGTAGTCTCATCACAAACCACAGGAGACTAATCTTCTTAATCACTTTCTAAATAAAAGCTTTATCAAAGGTGTGCAAATTAGTGTAGACCCACGGTATGGGGGTGGGAGGTGAGCAGGCAACCTGACATGAAAAAACATAGAGAGTTTTTTGTTTATTTATTTCAAAAGTAATTTAGTTATGGTGGGTGTTGGTCAAAGGATACAAAATTTTTGTTAGATAGGAGCTGTAAGTTTAAGAACTTTAATATACAACATGGTGATTATAATTAATAACTATGTTGTATTTTTCAGGGTTTTTTGTTGTGCTGGTGGTGGTTGTTTGTTTGTGCTGCTCAGAAGAGAACCCAGGGCCTTCAGCATGCCAGGCAGGTTTTCTAACATTGAGCTATACCCTCAACCCCATATATTGTATTCTTGAAAACTGCAAAGAGAATATATTTTAAGTGTTCTTCTCACACAAAATAATGGTATGTATATGAAATAATATACATGTCAATTACTTTGATTTAGCCATTCTATAGTGTATAAATATTTCAAAGCAACATGTGGTACACAATAAATATATATGATTTTTATTTGTCAATTTAAAAAGCAAATTAAAATATTTCAAAATCTAATATAGTAACTAAATTCAGTTTTAAATAAATAAGAAAACCCATTGTAACACAATCAGAAAGCTTAGAAATATATAGGACATGCCCAAAGTAAAGAGATTGTTCTCCTTTTGTAATTTAACTCTCCAGAAATACTAATTTAATCCAATTTACATCAACATTTTTCTGTTTATCTACATATACATGTAGAGTTTTTCTTTTTCCTCAAAATATGTTTATCCCAAGAGATTATTTGATGTATGGTTCTCATCACTTAATATATCTGAACATTTTTCACATGAAGTCTGTCTCATTCTTTTTAATAACTAGTAATTCATAGAATGGATTTATCATCATTCTGCTATGTGTTCCCTATTATTAGATAATGATACTTTTCATATTTTTTTGCCTTTTAAGTAACGTTGTAATAACATCTCTACAATTATATTTGTATGCGCTTATAAAATAAAACTCCTAGAAGCTGGACTGTAAGATCATAGAAGGTTCACATTTTGATTTTAAATGAAAATTCAAATTGCCTTCTAAAAATGGTTACACTGATATACTTTTGCAAAGATATTATTTTAAATGGGGACAAAAGGAATAAATGATTTAAAATTTAGAAGTTACTGACTTTAACACATTCCTGCTAAGAGTTTTCACGTATATTTACGTTGTCCTCAGCACCCTCCCAGGAAGTGGGCAGAAAAGAAACTGTGTGATCTTTACTCCTGAGACATCTGGGAGAGGGGATGTTGGGACATTTGCACACAGCAGTCCTGGCAGCCAGCACAGCTGATAAGAGTAGAGGTGGAGGCCTTGGGTTCTGATGTAGGGACACCAGTATTCAAATCCTGGTTTTATTTTGTAGCTGAGAGACTTTGGCTACTCAAGTAGGCCACAGCAAATAGGTATTTGGTCAAAGACCAGCACAGATACTTCTGTGAAGGTATTTTTTAAGATGTGATTAACTTTTAAATCAGTCACCTTGAATAAAGCACATTACCCTCCATGATGTGGATGGATCTCAGCCAGTCAGTTGAAGAACTGAACAGCAAAAAGACTGAGACCTCCTGAGAAAGAAGGAAGTCTTCCTCCAGATTGCCTTCAGCCTCTATCTGCAAACCACTCTTTGAGTCTGTGGCCTGTAAGTTTTAGACTTGCCAGCCCCCACAATTGTGTGAATCAATTCCTTGAGAGAGAGGGAGGCAGGGAGAGATCCTATTGGTTTGAGGACTCTAGAAATTCCAATACATTCTGTAAACCTCAGTTTCCTCATCTGTAAAATACCAATAATGTTATTTTTTCATGGAATTATAGTACATATCAAAGGAAATAATCCATGTTAAATGCATGGTCCAATGCCAGGTACATGTTTGCAGTTCATAAACTTTCATTATTATATTTTTGGAAAATGAGCTTGAATCCACTGCTTCCTTCATTACCACTCTCATCCCTCTATCCCACCCCCAACCCTTGCCCCCCACAAACTCTTGAGAACATTGAGCCCAGGCCCTTCTCTTTACAGATGAGAAATAGAAGCCCAGGTGTAAGAAGATTTATTCAAGAGCTCCTGAGCAATATTGAGACCACAGTAGGATCCTCACCTCTGCAGTCTGGTTCCCCACTGCAGTCTTGCCTCCCTCCTATAGATGAATATTTCTTGTCTCATTAATTTAAGCTGCTTGCTTCACAACCCACATAGGTTGCATCTTAAGCTGTGCATCATGCATTAGTGATGCCATGAGATTTGCATCTGATTCTGCTATGTGTCACCCTTAGTAAGGGCCCTTTCTGTCACTGCTCCCTTTTTCCTGGGTTTCCCTTTAGTAAGTCGTACTGGCAGGAGGAGAGGAGGAGGGAAATCAGAGAAGGAAATATTTATCAATGACCAGCTTTGCTCAGCCTTTACCTAATCCCAGATAGGTCACTGCTCCACCTTGGGCAGGAGAAAGCAGGTAGACTCTCACTGCCTGTGTTTGAGGTGACTCTTCATCTGCCTCTGATGAAGTCAGAGCTTGTGTTTTCCCCAGGGTTGCCTATTCTCCCAAATATAGAAGGTCCTGTGTAACCAGCAAGCACATCCATGGACACGTTCAATCCAGTTTCAACTTTGTGCTTTCAAAGGTACTATTATTATGTCTTGCTATTTTAGGTGCTTCAAACAGATCATCTTCCCAGAATATTGCAAACTCTGCAGGAAAAAAGTCCAAAAACCCATTGATGGGTTAAATCATTAACCCAGAGTGATGTTCAAAAATGGCTCAAATTAAAATGTATTCAATAAATACTCAATGAACATATCCTGGTAATTGAAATGGTTTTGGTATTTTAAAACTCATTCCAGTTTTGGAGGTAGACACTTCCTTTGTCTAAGCAGACAGGACATAGAAATCTACTCACTCACATTTATAGCAGATCCTCCAAAAAGTATGTTTTCATACAGTGCTGGGAATCTGAAGTTAAAGGGTAAAGTGACAAGAAATACTAAAAGAACCATCTTTATTGCTTACCAACATCCACGGGGCTCAGGAGAAACTTAGTAAATTCTCATAAAATGAACTAAATTAGTGAATAGACTGAAATGTTTAACACTGTCCCAAATGAATACATTCTCTAAATAATATTGCAATCTTTAGCCAAATTCAACAAAATTTTCCTTTTGGTGAGGATTTTCTTTGTAACTGTGCATAAAGCTAAAAGCCAGTAACTACACTGTTCTTTAGGATCAATCTGGGCTGGATTGGAATCTGGACATCTAGGTTTTTTTGTTTATTTGCTTATTACTGTTCTCATTGTCTGTATTGCTTGTACAGTGTCAGAACTCGGAGGTGACTAAAGCCTCACTTTTAAGTTTAACTGGATGGCTTATTTCCCAAATTAGAAATACAAAGAGTAACATTCTTTTTATATTATTGATTTTTTAATTTAACCATCTGTGTTACCCAGCCAGCTCCCTCTTGAACAGTATTAGGTAAATTACCATGAAGTCCAGGTGCAGACACAAGCCCAAACCATACGGAGAACTAGAGTCTGGCGGGGCCACAAATAATGTTGCCACTCGGTGTCACAAGGAGTCTCTGTTTAAGACTGCTCCTGTATGCTTTGACTGGCCATTCTTGCCCACTGAGTCAGGATTGCCCAGCCCAGGGGAAAGACCTGCTCAGGTCATTATTGTTAAGCTTTCTATTTACCGTCACATACTGTCCCTAAATCATGTGCACAGTGACAGGATGGAGAGGGCTGTGGGAATATGAATTTCCTGGAGTTGCTGTAATAAAACACTGCAAACTAGGTGCCTTAAACAATAGAAATGTATTCATTTATTGTCTCACAGTACAAGAGACTAGAAATCTGAGGTAAAGGTATGAACAAGGCTGGTTCCTTCTGAGGGCTGTGAGAGAGGATCCATTCCATACTTCTAGTTTCTGGAGGCCTCAGGTGTCCCTTGGTATGTAGGTGACATTTTCCCTTATCTTCATATCATATTCTCTCTTCATGAATCTGTTTATTAAGTGTATCTTTTTCACAAGTATGTAGGTCATGTTGGATTACAGTACACCCTAAAACCTCATTTTAACTTGATTTACTTTGTAAAGACTCTTTTTCCGAATAAGTCAGATTGACAGGTATTGTGGGTTAGGATTGTAACATCTTTTGGCAGGACACTATTCAACCCATAACACTGATCAAAATGAGCATCATGATGCAGGTAAGTCAAGCCTCAGAGCTTCAACATTACTATGGACTCAACTCATTGGTCTCCCAGACCTGGAATCCCTAGAAGCAGGAGTTATGGTTCTGATTCTTTCAGAGGATCCTTTGCTTCCTAGGCCTACTTCTACACCTCCTTCTCTGATACCAGGGGCCTCTACAACATCTCAATTTTTTTTTTTCTCAATATTTTAATCCCAAGCTATGATCATTCAATGTTTCCAAACCTTGGAGGTTCACTGTCAACTTCTATCGATTCTAAACATTTCTACATAGAATAAAGACAATGGTAACTCTTTGGACTACCTCATAACGTTGCTGTCCAAACTGCCTAAAATTATAGAAAATAAAGCCACACACATGCATGCAAAATACTTCATAAATCCTAAAGTGCACCTCAAGTATAACACACTTATTATAGATAGGATTTGACAAAATTTCTTTGAAGACCAAATAATAAACATTTTAGGCTTTATGGGCCAAGATGCAAAATCAAGATTATTACATTAATACTTATATAACAAGAAAGAAAATTAATTTCCTCAATTTCTTAAGTGTCTCTGACAATATTATTTGAATCAAATTTTTTACATATTCAGAATAAGAAGAGAGCACTTATCGTAAATCCATGCATAACACTCAGCACTTGTTACAATATGGTAAGAAAAATATTTTTTCATGCCAACCAAGATTTTTTATTGGTCCATAATAATTATACAGAATAGCAGGTTCTATTGTGGCATATGTATCTGTGATATAACATAATTAGATCAATTTCACTCCCCAGTACCTCTCTGTACCTTCCCTTCCTTGATCTCCTTCCTCTACCCTTTTACTTTAATGAAGTCCTTTTTCTTTCTTTCTATTTTTTCCCTCTAATTTCCACATATGAAAGAAAACATATGACACTTATCTTTATGAGTCTGGCTTATTTCACTTAGCATGATGCTCTCCAGTTCCATCCATTTTCCTACAAATGACATAATTTCATTCTTCTTTATGGCTGAATAAAATGTCATTGTGTGTATCTAACCCATTTTCTTTATCCATTCATCTGTTGACAGATACCGAGGCCAATACCATAACTTGTTAATTATGAATTGTGCTGCAACAAACATGGGTATGCACATACCTCTACAGTGTGCTGACTTGAATTCTTTTGGATACTTTCCACAACTTAAATAAAATAAATTCAAAATATAATAATAATCGAGTACATTTTTTTTGGAGCACAGGTCTACTAATGAGAAGAATGAAATTCATTTGGGGGAAGTCTTTTATTTCCCTTAACTGGGCTTTGAAGTTAGTGTTTTCCATCATCAAAATTGATTGCAAATGTTCATCTGTTAGTTCTGATCTGCAATAGGTTTTATGTATCTCTTCTTTGAAAACTATCTTGGTGCTCAGAAAGGTGATGCATGTGGCACCCAAAACACTGTCAATTTATTATTATTCACTGCCATTTTCTGCATGTGGTGTCCCAAAGCAGAGACGAAGTAACATGTTGGTCTGGTTTCTGTTGCAACTACTTAGCTTCCTGTTCTAGCACAAAAGCAGTGATGGATGATATGTAATCAAAAGGGTGTGAATGTATCCCAAAAAACTCTATTCTGGACACTGATACTTGAATTTCATAGAATTTGCATTTGTCACAAAATAACATGTTCTGTTTTTTTTTTTAAAAAAATGTCAAAGTTTAAAAAACATTTTTAGCTCACAGGTCATTCAAAAATAAGAAATGGGCCTGATTGGGTCCTAGGGGTACAGTTTGCCAGTGCCTGCTATATAGGATTTTTTACCTGAGGGGGAGGGGAATCAATACTCATTTGATTTCTCCTAATTGATTGAGATAAGGTCATCTTAGTGTCCATTAAACCCCTCTGATAATTTACAAATGTTCTCTTATGAATAGGTTATGTATGCTTTGCTCCTAAATAGAGTTGTGTGTTCTGTGAATGGCTTCTCACAAGCAGCTCAGGAAAAGGCTGAATGTGTGCAGGCGGGGGACCTTGCTCTCTTTCTTCAACCATCTTTCCCAACATCCAAAGCAACATTTGTTGTAGAGTCGTTTGTTCAAATTGAACCGCTGAAAGTGCTCATATAGGACTTTATCAATCTGTATTCATTTTTTTTTCTGGGCCTAGAGCCAGCCCTCAATCCTCCAGGAAGCCTTCTCCAGCTATTCCAGTCCACTCTGACATCAGCCTTCTCTACTTTCCCCTGGAATTCATAATCCATGCCTCATAATTCACCACCAAACCGTTGATGAATTCTCACGTTGGTTTTGAGTCTGCAACTTCAAAACCAAAACTACTCCAAGAATGGACCTTGTTTTATCCTCACTTCTCTTTCCCTTGGAAACCAATGAACTCCTATGATAGGTACACTCTGGGGCTGCATACTTCTCAATGGGCAGGCCTGGCAACCCTTGGTACTCCTTCAGGAATTAGGCTGGGTCACTGTCCACCAGCTCTCTCACTCAACCTGAGCCTTTTGCCAAGGCCTGACTACACAATATGAACAGTATCACAACCCATGTGGGCACTGAAACTCTAGAACTCAGAGAGGGGGATCTGGTGCCCAGCCATGGCAGGACACAAGTAATCAGTACCTGACAAATCAAAAAAATTGATAATCACTGAAAGATGTTTTTCAAGTACAAAGTTTTAGGGAACATTGACCAAACCCATTCCCTATTATGTGCCCTCTTTAAATACATGAGTTTCTAAAGCAAAGGGGAAAAAGCCAGCATCTCCCTTTTCACTTGGGCCTCCTCCTTTGTCTTTTTTTTTCTTAGAAGATACTACAGTAATGAGTATAAAAATTTGAAAGTCAAAAGACTGATCCCTGATCCCCAACAGAATAACCATAATTTTGAAGCTTCAAAATGGGGTTTACACCAATAAAAAGATATAGAGGTGGAAGAGAGAGAGAGAGAGAGAGAGAGAGAAAGAGCTCATTCCAGAACAACATTAAGAAATCAAATTTTTTAAAAAAGTGGAGTTTAAAACACAAGACCAATATGTTTTCTTTTTGGATGACTTGTGGTGAGAGGTGAATAAAACACTCCAAGATGTGGTAAGAATAGAAGATATCACCACGCCTTGGGTGGGTGAAGACACTTGGCACAGGTGCCCTGTCTCGCCACACCCCTGAGGTGTGGCAGAATACCAGAGTACCACACCTACTGGTATGATGGCTTAGAGAAAACTAAACACATCCAAAGGCAAAGGAGAAATCAGTGCAGGTGCCTCAGGAAGTGATACTGGAAAATGATGTGAGACTGGCAGGATTTGCACCACAAGAGAAAAAATAAATTAAAAAAACATTAAAAGATCTCTTCTCTGAAAGTACAGGACTCAGCTGCCAGGGTTACCTGTGAATTCCACATTCTTGTTTTATTGGTGGTTTGGGATCAGTGTCCTCCCTGATCCATCTCTATATAGGACGTTTCCTAAATTGTTGGATCTTCTACACTATAAGGGAAACTGGGCTGAAAACTTAATTAGTATTATGCAAACTGTGGGCTTCTGGTATTTCTAGTAAGTTTAGGAAGCTGCCAAACATTCCTGCCAAGTTTCCTGGAGGCTGGAAAGGCCTGCAAATGCTAATCCAAAAAGCCGCTGCCTTGGACTGTAACACATGCTAATTCTCTCAAAGAATGAAAGGGAAATGCTTCAAGACTTTAAGGCTGGGGAGGTGGACTTCCTTTTGTGAAGGAACAACTAGGCCCTAAGGATTTCAGCTTTAGAAAAAGGTCTAGGTGGAACCAGACAGCGTTCAGGGAAGTCTGTAAAAACACAGAGACGTGGAATGGGGGAGTTGCCTGTGAAGGCCCAAAGAAACAAATGCCTTCATCTTCACAAGGCCTACATCCTCCAGACCAGAGCAGACATCTGTCGAGCTTGGAGAAATCAACCCCAGAGGTCTATTTTGTTCAGTAAAGTTGAAGGATGCCACAAATTCCATGGGCGATTATAGTGGGGAAAAATCATCTTCCTTTCACAAACCTTTGATTTTATTCAAAACTTTGATATGTAGTTCTTTAACAAATGGCACCCTTCCAGAAGCTGGTGAGGCAGGTCAAAGCAACTTAGCAAGTCCCTAAGCAACTCAGCGAGATCCTGTCTCTAAATAAAATATAAAAAGGGCTGGGGATGTGGCTCAGCAGGCACCCCTGGGTTCAAACCCCAGTACCAAGAAAAAAAAAAAAAGGCACCCAACCACCTTCTTCTTCTACTTTATTGCTTAGAAGAGTGCCTAGCTTTCAAGAGGTATCTCTTTTCCTAAAAAAGGAATTTCAAGGATCATATATAGTTGTTATTTAGGAACACTTTTTTTTAGTAAAGAAAGAAATGAAAAATGAAGCAGTGTATTGAGCATTCCAGAGGTGTCAGGCTAAAGCTCTTCGCCTTCATTAGATCATTTCCCAAAGAAGGAAGATATTACCTGTTACTTTTGGAATTGATAAAAACAAGAAAAGTTATTAAACTTCAGGGAACTGAAGGGCAAATGAATCATTGAGAGAAAGGTTTATCAGAGGCAAGGCCTTCTACCTCCAGTCTGGCTGCAGGCAGGGATGCCTCCATGCCAGATCAGCATGCAGGTAGCTGATGGCACTGTGAGGGGTCTCAATCCATTCTTCAAGCAGTAGTTATCCAGACTCTGCATCTGCCCATGTGCCATCACTACTGAATCTCTCCTTGGAAGCAAAATGGGAGTTCATTCATCCTTTGGCCTTTTGGAAGAGCTGATTCCTTCACTTCATTTTCCACCCAGTGTCACTGTTTGTAGGTGATCACTGCTTTCCCAATCATTCATTTTTTCACCATTATTTATTGAGTGTTTACTATATGCCAGACATTAGGTTATTGCATTAAAAATGGCACAATTCCTACCCTCCAAAAGCCTGCTTAGGATTCTCTTCTCCTTAAGGAGCAGAAGGCACAGATCCTGGCCAGAGAGGCAGGGTGGTGTCCAGGGAACCAATTTGGGCAAGAAGTACTCAGTGCTTTAACATGTGGAATCTGTAGTAACTCTCTGCTTCCACATGTGAACCAAAAGATTCTGAAGAATTGAAAGACAGAAGGCAGGTAAAGGAGTCTTTGCCATAAAACGAAAAACCTAGCTAGTGATTAGAAATGGAAGAATACAAATGAAAGTGGATACTCGCATTTGGGGTGGAGGAGGATATGGAGGGCTTACTGAATCTGGGGAACAGAGTGCTCAGGTACTTTTATTGGAGCATAGACTACTTCATGAACAGGGAGGGCACTCTCAAGGATGCTGGTCAGGCATTCAGGCAGTTCAGAGATTCAGCAAAGGAGAGGGGACAAAGAAACTGTAAACCACACTGAGAAGGAGTATGACATGTGATTGAACTATTATGGCTTGCTGAATAGGACCATTGTTTTAATCTGGCACTACTGCTTCCTGGACAAGCTGAAGTTGTTCCATGAGCCTCAGTTTTCCCAACTGTGTAATAGGAATGATTGTGAAGATTAGACAGAATGATGTGTATTGAGCACCCAGTGCATTCCAGACATCCAGTCAGCAATAGTTCTTTCCTTTATTTTCAAAGGTGCTGAACTAAGTCCTACAATAGAAGAAAACACCAAAAAATAAAAGGCATCTGTAAGTCTTCCCTGGAGAAGTCCAGAGGGTCCACTGGCACACAGCCATGAAGAATGGAAGATAGTTCCCTGGTTGGTTAGGGAGGCAGGGTAGAAGGAAACATGCAGGTGAAACACATCTAATGCCTACCTGAGGCTGAAGCACAGATGACAGGGCATGAGGAAGAGGGGACAGGAAGAGACTTTAGGCACAGTGTGGGTGCAGCAGAGGGCCAGGCCCTGAAGAGACAGGTGTGCACACAGAAGCCTTTTTCCTTGACCAGAAGGAAGTTGAATCCCAAAAGGAAAGGGAATAATAGCTGCTAACACATATGTGCCAGATTAGAGCTCCCTATGTGCCAGCTCTATTCTAAGACATATATACATAACTTATATATATATATATATATATTCACTTAATCCTCATATGATGCTTTGAACTATCTATTAAGAAAACTGAGACCCAGCAAGGTTAAGGAATGTGCCCACAGGTATCCTACTAAACAGCCTCGGGCATGTATCTAGATGGACAACTGAGAAGGTGAAGTTTGGAGAGAAGATAGATTTGAAAAGGAACTAGAAGTGAGTGAGGGGAGAATATCCAGAGGAGAGACAAAGTACCAGAACTAAGGCAACAGGGAAGAAAAAGAAGACAACACACTTCAGTGGAAAATACAGAATCCAGGGACCCTGATAACCAGTTGGGTTTGGAGACATAGTACTCCTTTGAGAGAAAAAAAAAATCTTCAGTGATTTCTGTTTTCCTCTTTGAAATATTTCTGTAGCTTTGTCCTTTTCCAAGGGAATGGCTTTACCAGAATGACATCTTGCACTTTCACCGATATCCATTCAATTGTCCCTAAACCCCAAATCCAGACAACTTAGGGTATTAGGACTTCAAAAACAATCAATCTGGTGTTGTAGTTTTTGCCTTGAAATGGGATATTTACTCTTCATCTAACAATAGACATGTTGTTTCTGTCTTCTAGAAGTTTCACTTTGATGTGTCAAAGGAAATGCCATGAACTATAGGGAGAGTCACCGCCTCCTGAATGCAGGATAAACAGCAGGTGTGGCTGGGGCTTTGGGAGCGGAGCCAGTTCTCCTATTCCATTTTCAGGGATAAAGAGAAGAATGTTTAAATGCTTTGGTTTTCAAATGTCTAAGACAACTTCCAAAAGAGTCCATAAATAGAAGCCCAAGACTTCAGAGTGAAGCTGCTTTGGAGAAAGATGCCTCTCAAAGTCCCGATCATGATTAGGAAGCCGAAACCAAGGCATCTTCTTTGCATCACTTGGGTGAAGCAGGTGGGAGGCAGATGCCTGAACACCTGGTAGGTTGAAAGCAGCTCTTCAGTTTGAACATTAAGCAATCACCTTCCCTTTTAGAACCCTGCAGATTAAATTGTGTCCTATGTACAAGTAAACAGAGAGCTTGGCCTAGCCAGGTCTAGGAGCTGGATATGATACTAATCCCCACATTTCTAATTGCTCTTGTTTCCTTCACACAGTGGTCTCAATGAAATGACTGTGTGTATGCTCTTATTTTTTTATCAAAAAACTAAGGTGCTGGGGCTTAGAGAGCTGCCTTGCCTAAATTAGCAGCAAGGTGGAAGTTGAGTGGACAGGCTTATTACCTTTGCTACCACACCATGCCATGAAGTCATGGATTGTTATGGCTTTGAATCTTCTAGCAACAGAATTCTCTAATTCTCACAACAGAAACTTTGAGTACTTCATTTCCCTTCTTAGGAATAAAAATGTTGTCTAGGATATATATCTCCTCCATTTTACTGCAGAATAGTCAGCTGATGTGAGATGGGCCACTCTCAGTTCTTCCTAATCTTGCCTACCCTTCTGTCCTGGAGAAAGATGCTTTCTCCCTCTGAGATGGTGAAACTGCTAGGCTGGGAGTCTTTAACAGGTTCTGGCCATCAGAATCACTCAAGTGGAAAGACTTTCAAAGAGATGGAGCCAGTAATGAATCACATGTAAGTCTTTAATTGCAGCCATATCAGAAACTAGTCCTATCCTTGAATAGTTCAGTTATATTAACTAATAAATTACTTTTATTGCTTGAGTTCATTTGAGTGTTTTGCTTTGTTTCTTGGTTTGATCACTTTCATCCAGGAATCCAGACTAACAGATGCCCAACAGAAACAACAAATGTCAATGTGAGTGGCTCAGATGAGACCTCCTGAACACACTAACTGTGCCCCACCCCCATTGCCTGCTTCCAGACCCTCACTCAATGATGGATCATCTATGCTGTGAGCAGCCTGCAATCTGGGATTGCTTCAGGGAATCCTGGATGTCAGATTTCTCTGTCTTGAATTCCCAAAAGAATGCCTTGGATCAAGTGACTGGGATGTGTTCCTGGAAGTCCTTTGACTCTGGGAAGTGGAAGGGAAGTGAAGGTAAGAGCTAAGGTCAAATATGCTCAGCCATATTCATGTAATCTGGGGAAGGAGATAGGTTCTGTTCATTTCAATCTTTTGCACTCTTTCTGATAGTTTTGAAGATGCCAAATTAATGAAGGAGGCTCCTTCACAAGACCATAGGCCAGGAAGGATCTCAAGGTCTTGCCTATGGGAGACTTCAGTCCAGGGCTCTTGTCCACATTATTGGCATGAAGGCTAGCCAAGGAGAGACCATGACGAACTCTGTGCCCCTTCATGTCTCTCTCAAAACTAAACAGAGACAGGGATGAGATGCAAATGTTTTGCTTTCTCTATTTCTGCCAACTGTACAGTGCTTCAGAAGAAATGCCTTGTATAAATACAACAACAAAATCTAATATGCACATAATGAAGATGGAAAGAAAACCATTCCCTGTTTCATGATTACAACTTACAAATTGCTTCTTTGGCAATGACAAATTCTGAGAAAACTGTAGCTATTTTGAGATGTAAATGAGAGTCTCCCAAACCAAAATAACGTGTCTTTCATATTTTTAAATAATGGCATGCATGAGAGGCTTGAGCCCTTCCAAAGGAAAGCTGACTCGCTGTCCCTCAAGCACACGCATGGCACAAGGGCAGTCTTGGTGCCAGCTTGTGTGTGTTTTGACTTTATGATCTGGCCTCGAGAGCACTTCTGACATATTGTTGTTTGTTTTACTCAGGATTAGCAGAAAATTTCTGTGGGTGTTTTACGTCACTGGAATAGGAAGCACTGAAAAATTGTACCCGCCTGGTTGATATTTCTGGAAAGAGAACTCTAAAATATTAGAGGAAGGGGGTGGGGTAGCCAGGAAAGAAAAGAATGAGTAAGAGTCAAGAAAGCCCCGACAGGAAAGTCCCACTTGGAAAACTGAATTGATGGCAAATGGGTATTTATTTTTTTCATGAAGTAGCATTCAGCTCCTCTTGATGGGTAAGTAAAAGTTCTTAGTGTCTTAAAAGGGTGGGAAAAAAGTTTAGAACTCATGTTAGTATCTACCCATTTATAGAACTGAGATTTGGCAAAAAAAGAGGGAGAGTTACAAAGCAGTAGAATTTCCCTTTCAATACACTACAGATTTGTGTATTACTGGATGGAAGGGGCTAGCAGAGTTTAGTCTGGAAACATTTGGTATGAAGTTTGAGATTTTTCAGATATTCCAAAGAAGTAGAACAGTCACGGAAATAATGTCTAGGCCACAATTTAAAACAAAGCAAAACAAAAAAAACTAACATTGCAATTTTAAAAAATGGGCAAAAGATGTGCAAATACAGTTGGCAAAAGAAATGCCAAGGCTCAAACAAAACATAAGACCCTGACTTTGTCTGTAATCAAAGATGCAATATAAAATAATAAGTATCTATTTTAACCTATTTTGGTAACAAAACATTTTTGGGTAACCATCTCATCTATGACAGATCTCAGAGGGACACGATGTATGTTGATTCAGTTAACACTATCATTGTGGAAAGAAAACAACTTTTTTAAATGTGTGCTTTGACTCTCAACAGCTTACTTGTAGAAATTTACCCCTTAAATTATGACAAGCACACAAACATTTACATTCATAGTAGCAGTATTTAAATGTTGAAAAATGGGAAATAAGTGAAATATCTAATAACAGAAGGGTTAAAATTTACTTATATAACTAAACATTACAAAAATATATTAGATCACTTTTTTCAAAATATGGTGTCATAAGAAAATTCTCAATGGGTTATTAAGAACAGAAATCATATTTAAAATTATAGCTAAAATATGTCTTATACCATTTATATAAAACATATACACATGGATATATGTTATATGTATTAAATATGTATATATTATAAATATAGACAAATAGCCAGGAGGCCAGATATAAGTGGGCAAAGAATTTACTTGTTAATATTATATTTATTTTTCAAAAAACATGATAGATAAGCAATATGAAAAGAGTACTAGATTCACAAATATATACATATAAAATGTCTGTTATGTGCTATGTATTTGTGTATATGTATGTGATATACACATATCATAAATGTTCCAGAAAAGATTTAGAACTTTTTTTTTCCAATAGTACATGCCTTTTTATTGCTGAATAGTATTTCCATCACATGGATAAACCACAGTTTATTCATTCACAAGCTGATGGACATTCGGGTTGTTTTCATCTGGGAAATATTACAAATGAAGCCACTATGAATGTATGCAAGTCTTCATATGAAGAAATAGGTAGGAGCAGAAGGACTGTATCATCTGGTTGGGGTATGTTTAATACTTTAAGAAACTCTGGCTTTATTTTTATTTTATTTTATTTTTTATTTATTTTTCAGTGAAATAAGCCAATCCCCAAAAAACCAAAGGCCAAATGTTTTCTCTGATAAGTGGGTGATGATACATAACGGGGGGTGGAGGGGAGGAGTAAGAGGAAAATGGAGGAACTTTGGATTGCGTAGAGGGAAATGAGGAGGGGAGAGGGGGCAGGGGTAGGAAAAGTGGAATGAGACGGACATCATTACCCTATGTACATATATGATTACACGAATGGTGTGAATCTACATCATATACAACATTAGAAATGAAAAGTTGTACTCCATTTTTTTGTACAATGAATCAAAATGCAGTCTGTAATAATAAAAGATTTAGAACTTTTAATAGGAAAAAAAAAAACAGGTGAATTACTTTTATACTGAAGGAAACGTAGAAACCATTTGTGATGAGAGAAAAGTAAAAGTTCATAGCACCAGAACATGGAATATGTTTGTACGAGCTGTATATTTAACTCTGAGCTTCTTAGTAGTCAAGCCAAATGAGGAAACATAAGAAGCTACACAGTACTAATTATCTGATGAAAGGAAACACACAAGTTTATCTGGAAAAGCATACTTCTTCCTACCAACTTCTAGCAGAAATTTTCTATGTACCTCTATATAAGAAATGTTGTAAAGCAGAAGGGACACTGGTCTTTGATAGAAATAGGGCCTTAAATTAAAACAAAGCTCAGGGAACATTTCCATGAGGGGTCAAGCTTAGTCTCAATAGGCTGCTTTCTGATGGGCTCACTTGGTAAATGGAGAAAATTTTTTAAATCCAGAAAGGTTTGAAACTGGCTGCAGATGACAGCCCCCGGCTGATTTTGGCATAAACAGTGTTTCATACAAATTTTAAATTTTTAGTTCATTGTTAATATTTTAAAATCAGATTTTATACAGAAATTCAGCTCTTCCATTTCATTGAAAAGACTGTGATATTTGGCAAATTTAAATTCAGTTTCTTCATCGCCATCGGCTGACCTTGAGCTGCCATCGACTGCTGAAGAGGGTCATTTGTGCATCACGACTTTAGTGAGGGGGCTTCCTGAAATTGCCCTCTGACCCTGGCCCCTGGGTGAGTTTAGATATAGAAGAATGAACAGATAGTATATCTTTTGAATACCTTATGAGTGTAAATTGTTTCATTTTGACTAAATCTAAATAGTCAATCTAACATTGAGCTCCCAGCTGCTACATCAAAAGGTTACATAACTAATTCCATGAATCAGAAAAAAAGGTCACAAAATAGAGTACTTGGAACTGCGATCTGGTACAGTTGGGCACCAACTAAGGGATTGTCCTAAAGAAATAATGTGTTTAAGTCTGAAGGGCTTTGGAATTCCCACTTCCTCTGAAGACCTGGATGGCTGGCACATAATCCAGCAGGCCCTGCCTTTCCCCTCTACAGGGCTCCTGGTCTTCCTTTCTTCCTTTCTCCTGCCTCACTGTTCTGACTGTTCCCAGCACTGTCAGGAGGCATTTGTCTGAGTTAGTGGTGATGACTGTGCAAGGGCCCATATGTGCTCTCACAATTTCTCCTACCCACTCCCCCCAGATATCGTGATTCATGCTATAAACTTGTGAAAAGACAGATGGGAATTCAGAGTGCAACTAGCATAGAAATTAGAGGTGTTAGTAGAGACTGAACTTTTAAAAAAAGCAGCCTCGATCTTCTTCACCAGTGTTAGACTCAACCTGATTGAGTAGCTTCCAGCATGGGACACTTGTCCATTGGACCATCTTTGGTGGTAGCAAGAAGGAGAATTTTCTTAAGCCACCAGTGGCAGACACTGTTGGGTGCATGGTTGAAAGCCATCCCTCCTCTTCTTTCTTGTTTGTGGTTTTGTGGGTCAGGAATTTGAGAAAGGCTGCTAAAATGATCTCGCTTGGGATTTGTCATGTGGTTGTAAACAGATGTCGTTGGCTGGGGCTGCCATCATCTGAAGGCTAGACATTCAAGACAGTTCATTCATGAAGCTGGAGTTGATGCCAGCTGGAGCTGCTGACCTGAGAACCTATGTGTGGCCTCTCTAGTACGGCGGTCTCAGAACAGTGAGACTTCTATCATGGCATCCATCTTTCTAAGAAGGAATTTCCCAGAAGAACTAGGCAAGAAGATGCAGAATCTTTCATAGCCAAGCCTCAGAAGTCACACAGCATCAGTTCCATGATTCTCTGTTGGTTGAAGCAATTCCATGAACAGCCAGATTTCTTTTTATTAAATGGTGCATATTAACTGTACAAATAGTGCCATCATTGTGGCATATTTATGCATGTACATAATTTGATCAATTTCATTCCCCCAGTACTTCCCCTTCCCTTCCTTTCATCCATCCCCTCCCTTTATCCTAGTATTTCTCTTCTATTTTCATGAAATCAAATTTTTGCCTTTTTTTCTCTCTAGAATCCAAATATGAGAGAAAACATACAACCCTTTGCTCTCTGAATCTGGCTGATTTCTCTTAACATGATGCTCTCAAGTTCCATTCATTTTCCTGCAAATGACATTATTTTGTTCTTCTTTATGTCTGAATAAAACTCCATTACACATATATACATATACCACATTTATTTATCCATTCATCTATCAGTGGGCACCTATACTAGTTCTATAACTTAGTTATTGTGAATTGTGCTGCTATAAACATGCTTATGCATGTATCTCTAAAGTATTCTGACTTTAACTCTTTTTGCGTAAATACTGAGGAATACTATAGCTGGAACCTGTGGATGTTCAATTCCTAGACCTTTCGAGGAACCTCCACACTGACTTGTATAGTGGTTGTACTAATATACATTCCTAACAACAATGCATATGAGTTCTTTTTTCCTTCGCAAGTTGCCAGCATTTATTGCTAGTTGTATTCTTGATGATTGCCATTCTAATTGGAGTGAGATGACATCTTAGAGTGGTTTTGATTTGCATTTCCCTGAAAGATGTTGAACATTTAAAAATATATTTGTTAGTAATTTTTACTTCTTTTGAGAGTTTTGTGTAGTTCATTTGCCCATTTATTGATTGGGTTATTTGTTTTGTGGAGAACACCCTGATTTCAGCAGATGGAATGCAAGCCTTCCTCCTATTTGGGTTGAGAGTTACCAATTTTGCAGACAAGTTTTAAACCTTCTACAAATTAGGATGTTTCAGCATCAGTGCATTGTATTCTTCAAAGATAGGCATGCATTCACAGAGCTTCACTTTAATGCTGTTCACTTTAATGTAGGAAGGATCTACTCTGAATTTGCCAATTTTATGAGACTATAGATGAAAGCCTTCATCATCTCCCACCTCATTTTATCCATTATCTTATTACTGACAGAAGCATCTGGTTCCTTCTCAGGCCCAGGTTTCTGTATTCTTCATTTCTATTCCTTCTTGCTATCTTTGTCTCTGTCCTTCTCTACTCCCCCTCAAACCCAACTGGCCTTTTCTGCTCCATATCTCTACACACACACAACTTAGCTCAGATAGGGACACTCTGTTGCCTTGATATTACCCACTTGAGACTAAAGATGTTCTTTGAGTTTTAGTTCCAGATTCCTGAATCCGAAAATCATATTGGTCCAGAAAGAAAGGATATATGTGCTGCTTAGGAAGGCCTGTTAGAACAGATCTTTGAAAAAGGACATGGAAGTTTATGAAAGCTAATCTATTGTATTATGTTTGAGCAGCAGAAAAACAATTAATCACTTATGCATAAGAGTTCTGCTTTCCCAAAATTAACATCTTTTTCACTTACTATTGCTTTTGACAAAAAATAAAGATGGTTCAATGTATAACCCACTTGCACTATCTTCTTCATCTGTGACAACTTGTGATTTCCCCTGGTAGCAATCCTTAAGCATCCTTCTTCCTTCATTAGCAAAGTACATTGATTCCTTACCCACATTCTTAAGAGAGCACACTTTTATAATTGTGTAAAACTAATCTCAGTCATTACTTATTCCAAAAAAGTTTTTTTGAAAGTATATGATTAGATTGATAACTGGAATCAGATCTTCTTGAGTTGAAGTCAGAATCATATTCTCAAGGGCCCATCCCTCTGCAGCCCACTCTTCCACTAGTGTCTTCCACAGGTGTCTCACTTGTGACAAAATCACCACTTGCCATTTCCTTACATTTTTATTTTTGCTTTTGCTTTTAAAGAGCAACATGGAAGATAAAAATGAAGCAAATTAATAGGACTCCAACATTTCCAGCAAGAGTAACACTGCCCCAGGCTTGTATAGCTAGGCCATTTAGTCATGGAAGGTCACAGAATTTAGGAGCTTGGTTTTATGTATGTCATTATATAGGTGCTTAAGAAATAGGTCACCCTCAACCATAAAGGAAAATGGTGTTTGGTAGCATTAGTTGTGCCTAAAGTCAGGGATATGTGTTTTTGGTAGGACAAAGAGAGGGTGCTAGCCACTAAGAACATGCAGATCCCTTGCGTTCCCTTTCCTAACAAGAAGATGAAAGAGATCACATAAGAATGCTGAGGATTTTAAAATAGGATAAACGTAGTTTTAGAGTCTGAAAATTATCAGCCATCATGTCTTAATTTTTTAAACAAGGCATCATAGTCAAAGCAAGACCTAAAGAGTCTCCGGGACAAGGACAAGATATTGAATTTAATGATTCCTTATAAACATTTGAGAAACCACTCAACAATCCAATCCTGAAATGTCTGAGTGAACAGTAGTAACACATTTTTGCTTTTGTCATATTATAAACTACTATGTCCTGCTCTGATACCTTTCAATCCAGAGACTAAAACTGTTTACCTGCGGTAATTTGGAGCTGTCTTCAGACTCAAATGTTTCCTTAGCTTTCCGTAACCTTGTAAATGAGAAATCAAGGTGGATACATATTCTCCGTCTCAGGCTCTTATTCCTTTCCTCCTTATCAACAAAATGTTCACAGACATGCCTTCTTATCTACACCTTCAAGAGGGCCCAGCTCACCACAGGTAAAGTTCTAAGGATCAGCCACTACATAGACTTAAAACAATAGTCGGAATGAAATCATCTGTGTTCAGTTGTGAAACTAAATGCACATCTGAATTCAACCTATTTCATTGCCTTATTGTACTTTTAATTTCTCTCTAAAAGTAGACCAATTTTACCTACTAAACAGACTGAAGGAATATTTCCTTTTTCCTATAAACAGTTCTCCTCTCCTCTCCCCTCCCTTCCCCTCCCCTCCTCTTCCTTTCCCTCCTCTCCTCTCTTCTTTCCTTTCCTCTCTTCTCTCCTATCCTCTCCTCTCCTTTTCTTTTCTTTTTTCTCAGTCCTAGGGATGGAACACAGGTCTTTGTGCATGCTGGGCAAGTGCTCTACAACTGAGCTACACCCCCAGCCCTAAAGTCGAACATTTCAAACACTATATTGCAGCAAGTTTTTGTTTATTATTGCTTATTTCCTGGTATGCCTACACCATTTTCCTTCAATTTCCTTTTCCATTGGTGCATAGGGAAACCCAGTTAGTGCATTTCTCTCCCTGATTTATTCTGAAAAATACAAGTATTCCCTCCACCCTGCCCCCTATGCTCTCTTATTTCCGTAATGGCATTTTTGCATAATCCAGGCTTACTGGGCTTTATTGAGAGCTTTTGAAGAGTATTGTCACTGCCCTCAGTTTGTTCTACCTTTCCCTTGAGGCAGAACTTATGTCAAGAAATACATGTTCTACCACATGAGCAAGCCAGCAAGGAGAAGAGGTGGCTTTAGGAACAGGAAACTACTAAATAAACAAAATAATATGGACAAATAGCCTACAAGTAATACATAAAAGTCCAAATTCCATCTTAATGCATTTATAACAGAGAAGAAATCTGCATGTCATGGTCGAGAGTTCAAGATCTGAGCATAAATGCCAGTGGTGTGATCTTGAACATCACCAATATCCTTTTTAAACCTCAGTTTCCTCTACTGCAGAGTAGGAAAATAAGACTAGGTACTCCATATAATTATTGTAAGAATTAAGAATTAAGTGATCCCATCTCCTGCACATAGTAAGCATTTTTAAAATGTATGCTGCTCTTAATAGTAACTAAAATAGCATGGTATTGGCACCAAAATAGACAGGTAGACCAATGGTACAGAATAGAAGACACAGAGACAAACTCACATAAGTATAGTTATCTCGTACTAGACAAAGGTGCCAAAAACATACAATGGAGAAAAGATAGCCTCTTCAACAAATGGTGCTGGCAAAACTGGAAATCCATATGCAGTAAAATGAAACTAAACCCCAATCTCTCACCCTGCACAAAACTCAACTCAAAATGGATCAAGGATCTAGGAATTAAACCTGAGACCCTTCACCAAATAGAAGAAATAGTAGGCCAGAATCTTCTTCATGTTGGCTTAGGAACAGACTTTCTAACATGGCCCCAAAGTACAAGAAATAAAAGGAAGAATCAATAAATGGGACGGATTCAACCTAAAAAGCTTTTTCTCAGCAAAAGAAACAATCAACAATGTGAAAAGAGAGCCTAGAGAGTGGGAAAAAAATCTTTTCCACACACACTTCAGACAGACCACTGATCTCCAAAATTTATAAAGAACTTAAAAAACTTTCCACCAAAAATACAAAGAACCCAATCAATAAATGGGCTAAGGAACTGGGCAGACACTTCACAGAAGATGATATACAAGTGATCAACAAATATATGAAAAAGTGCTCATCATCTCTAGTAATTAGAGAAATGCAAATTAAAACCACCCTAAGATTTCATCTAACTCCAATTAGAATGGCTATTATCAGCAATACAAGCAATAATAAGTGTTGGCGTGGATGTGGGGAAAAAGGCACACTCATACATTGCTGGAGGAGTTGCAAATTGGTTCAGCCACTCTGGAAAGCGGTATGCAGATTCCTCAAAAAACTTGGAATGGACCCACCATTTGACTCAGCTATCCCACTCCTCAGTTTATACCCAAAGGTCTTAAAATTAGCAACATATAGGGATGCAGCCACATCTATGTTCATAGCTACTCAATTCACAATAGCTAGATTGTGCAACCAACCTAGATGCCCTTCCATTGAAGAATGGATAAAGAAACTGTGGTGTATATACACAATGGACATTATCCAGCCATAAAGAAGAATAAAATTATGGCATTTGCTGGTAAATGGGTGGGGTTGGAGAATATCATGCTAAGTGAAATAAGCCAAGTCCCAAAAACCAAAGGCTGAATGTTTTCTCTGATCAGTGGATATTGATACATAATGGGGGTGGGGGAGGGTTATGGGGGGATAAGAAAAGAATGGAGGAAGTATGGATGGTGTAGAGGAAAATGGGATGGGAGTGGGTGAGGGAAGGAAAGATAGTAGACTGAGATGTATTACCCTAGGTATATGTAAGATTATATGAATCGTATGAATCAACATTGTGAAAAAAAAGATATATTCCTTGCTGTATACTTATATAAAAAAATGTGTGCTGCTCTATGTTCTATAAGACATATGATTTATTATCATTGTTCAAATAAAAAAAAGTAGGAACAAAGACAAAGTAGTAATTACATGGTTCTTGAGGATGCTTCTTTCTGATCACCCTCCTGTTTCACAGAGCACTACTAATGGCAATGAAAAAAATGTTCTTGATCACAGATGTGATCTTCCTTTAAAAAAATTATTACCCATTGATATAAGCATCAAAACACACCAGAATGAGGGCTTCCCTTGACCACAACACACCTCTGCAGCCTGCTGCTCCATGCCTTTGTTCTATTTTATAAGAAAAGTTTTCAAAACAATCTTCTATGCTATTTCCATGCTCCCTACACTCTTCAACAATTTTTTTGGAGGGTACTAGGGATTGAACCCAGAAATGCTTAACCGTCGAGCAACACCCCCAGCCCTTTTAATATTTTTATTTTGAGACAGGGTCTCATTAAGTTGCTTAGGGCCTCACTAAGTTGCTAAGGCTAGCTTTGAACTTGCAATTCTCCTGCCTCAGGCTCCTAAACTTTGGGGATTACAGGCATGTGCCACCACACTCTGCTCAACCCATTCTTACTAGACTCTCATCACCACTTCATTTTAAAAAAGCAGGGACGGGCAGCGAGGAGAGCTCACCACAGCAGTGGCCTCCATATTACCAAACCTAACTCTCAGCTTTCTGCTTTGTTGTCTCAGCAGCAGTGGACATGGCTAATGCCTCCCTTCTTCACCTTCCTTGATTGACTTAGAGCACCCTCTGTTTTGGTCTCCTCCTCCCTCATTTGCCAGTCTGCCTCAAAACTTCTTTGTTGTTCTTCCCAGAGTGCAGTCCTCTGACCCCTTGTCTCCCTTCCATTAGCACTTCCTCAGTGATATCTTCTAGTTCCCATGGAGTGAATTTTTATCCTGTCTATACATTATGGCTCCCAAGTTTGTTCCTCCAACCAAACCACTACCATCCAGAATCATCTCCATGTAATTGTCTAACCAAAGCTCCAAACTTAAGTGTTCACAACTGAGCATTTGATTTCCAACTCTTTCCAAAATAAGGCAAAGCCATCACCTTCTCCAGTCTCCAGCAAATGGTAACCATATGGCTGTCTTTCCATCTTCCCGGGTGAATGCCTTCGAGAGGTCCTTGACTGCAATCATTCTGCAATTCATGAAGGTGCCACCTCTGAGCATCCTCACCTCTCCCCACCACAACCCTTCTCCAAGCCGCTGGGTCATGGTGCCAGCCTCCCAGCTGCTCTCTTTGCTCCCTTCCATGCCCTCAAAGCCTCTGCTTTCACAGCAGCCAGAAGGAAATATTAAAACACACTGGATCAGTCTTCTGTTCAAAAGCATCCAGGTGGCTTTCCAATCCACTTAGGGGGAAGGATCTGGCCCTGGCCACCTGTGTGACTCAGTCTCCTACCTCTGTGTTCCTTGAGCACTTGGCTGGGCCATTCCAACAGCCTCCTCTTTCTTCGCTGCCAGTCTGTTCCCCTCATCCTCCGTTCTGTCCTGATCTCAATGGTCTCTCTGTTCCTCAAGTACTCTAAACCCACCCACCACTATGGGTCTTTTGCATTTGCTCTTTCCTCCGACTAGAAAAATCTTCCCTTGAATAATCCATTTGACTTGTTCTCTCTCTTTTTTGGCTCTCTGCTCAAATATCATCTAATCAGAAGGACTTCCCCACCCCAATCACTTTCTATCCACTTGATTTTTGTCATTTGCATATACCAATACTAGACATGCATAAGTGTTTTTTTTTAATTGTTATTTGTTTATTGTTTGCCTCACCAAAATGGAAGCTCCATGAAAGCAGGGATTTAATTTTACTCATGGGATTAGTTTAGTGACTGAAACAGTGCCTGACCAACAGTAAATACTCAGAAATATTTGCTGAATGAATGAATGAATGTGTTGGTTTTCCATTCAATGCATGAATTAGTGGTTGACTACTAAAAACTTTTAAAAATTTAAAGAAGCTGGTCAATCTTTGGGAATTTAGGGAAAAAAAAATGAAAAATCAATGTAATAGATTAATTGTTCTGTTGATGCCTCTAGAAGCTGATTTTTCCATTGCTGACATTTCCAGTTGAAGAATCACATCCCTCATTGACTAAAACCCACCACTAGGCTGAGTCACATGGGACATGCTGCTGAGCCAGTTTTTCTCCTATGTGACCTGAATGACTCAAAGTGCCAATGACAATGTCAGTTTTATGTCCCTGGAACTCCACCTGGAAGTTCAGAATCAACCATTGACTGTATTCAAGTACATCTTGTTCAACTTGGTAAACTTGAAACTGCTCATTCCTTGAACAAGATTGCTGTTTTATCTTTTGTCAACCACTTGCTGTGTGACTAATTTGAATGTCAACATTTTAAAGTAAAAACTCTTTGATATTAAACAAAACCATTTGAAGAGACTTTCAAAATGTCTGGATATAATATTTTTCAGGAAAAAAAGGCAACTTAAGACTTGCTAATCATAAACTAAATATACATGATTTTAATTGAGTGTCAGGAGTCCAAATCTATTATTGCAGCACAAGAACATTTTACCAAATGCTAAGTACTGTGTCATGCTGTTTGAATTTGTGCCTTCCATATTAATGAACCATATGCTAAACTTCTGAGGCATGAAAATTTTCTCTCCTTCCTTCCTCCACATAAAGTGAGACAAGTTTGATGCCTAACCTGATAAAGGAAGTAAGAGTTTTTAATTATTATTTATTATTACTCGTATTTGGGAAAAAGGTCTTTATTTTAGTATTTTTAATAGACTTTGTCACTATCTCTACAATGGATTTAGAAATCCAAATAGGTATTAAGTAGTCAGACAAAAGTCTTTTTGACAAAAAGACCAAAGATTTAATACTTCTAGGTATTCTCAGGGAAATAAAAAGAGAACAAAGAAAGATCAAGTAAAAATTTTAAAAATGTTCTGGATGGTCTTAGAATATAGTATAGCATTACACAAAAACTATTCCTCAGTGTAGGAAAGATATAAACTTTATTCAATTCTCACCTCCAGAGAGGAGAGTAGGTGAAGATCTTAAGGTACTCAGGTAAATTTTAAAAGCCTGTAACTTCAGATGGTTTGTTTGATTCCTCCTAACCTGAGATGTTGGTTTACCACTTCCTAAAACATTTGCTTCTAGGTATATAAAAATTAGACTACAACTGCCCACATGAACTAAGAACTGGACAAAGTAATGCAGAGAGCTATGTTCAGTTACTCGACAATATTAAAAGAAAAGAAATTGAAGCCTCCATTAAAACCACTCTAAAGGGAGACATCTAATGAAACAACTTTCTGGGCAGGTCAGAAGTTCCCCTCAGGTAAGGCTAATTGACTTTTTAAACTCATTGATCACATTGGTGCAACATTACACAACCTTTCTCCTACTTAGGCTCACTGATTCCTGACCTATTTGTCCCACAAGGAGGTAATAACCAGCTTCAGTGCAGTATTTGGGTACTTGGAGATTCAAAGATACTGTCCCAAATCTCCTGGAGTTCCCAGTCTGATGGATAAAAACCTTCATCATGGTGCTACTGGGAGGGAGACAAAACATGATGACAGAGGCAAAGATGAAGCCATAGAGCTCTGTGTGTTTTCCAGGAGACTAAGCTCTGAACCTTGAAAAATGAGTGAGAGATGAACTGGCAATAAGGATCTAGAAGTGGGGAAGAAAGCCAAGGAAGAGCTGAACATCCGACCTCTCCTATCCAGTAGAATAGCCACTGACCACTTGTGCATATGAAAATCAAATAAAATACACTTTAGTTTCTCAGTCACACTAGTCACACCTCAAGTGCTCGGTGTCTACATCTAGTGTCTCCCATATTGAACATGCAAATATAGAGCATTTTCACCCAATGGAAAGCTCTTTTAGACAGCACTGACCCTGAACAGAAAGAACAACAGCACAGAGACCTAAGAGCAAGTGCTCAGGGGAATAACTGCCCATGGTTAAACACAGCTAGAGGCTGTGACCTAGAGAGGGAGAAAGGCAGGTGATCAGGCAAGAGGCAGGGGCCCCTGCAGCACAGCCAACTTCCTTGACTAACATCACAACATATAGGAGGAATTGCATCCTGGAAAATTCTGCCTCTCATTATCAACCATTCATTACGGCACTGGAAAACTGCGTGGCTGAACGCTGGAACGAGCCTCCTCTCCATTGTTCGCCCATTGTGTTTATGAAACCATATGTCTCATGGTAATGAAGGCGATTTACCACATCATGAATTCATTATTTTTCTTTGTAAAAAGGAGATTGAATTTTTTATTTGGGCATCTTATCCTCCTTTTTATTTTTTATATATTTTTTAAAAATCTGTGTTAAATTTTGTTTAAAAAAAAAAACTGGGGTTTTTAATTTTAAATATAGTTTCTCGGTTCGACAGCACACGGATTTTGGTAGAGTTGACTTTTGGGAACATACGCTTGATCATGCCATTAAGAATTCACAGATGATTATAGATACGTTCCATGCAACTCCACCATGCATTTTTTCTCAAATAATTAAAAAGGATCACAAGAAGACTTTTAAAATATATAAACTTAGTCAATACTTTATTTTTTATTTTTTAGTTTTTTTTAATTTTTAATTTTTATTTTTATAGACTGCATTTTGATTCATTCAAAATGGGGTACAACTTTTCATTTCTATGGTTGTACACGATGTAGATTCACACCATCCATGCAATCATACACGTACATAGGGTAATGATGTCTGTCTCAGTCCACCATTTTCACACTTAATCAATACTTTAGATTTTGCCTACTGCCTACTTTAGATTTTGCCTTGGCTTTCTTAGCAGGACACATGGGGTTCTGAGGGTACCAGGAACAGGGCTTAAACATCAGTCATTTAGAGGTGTAGTCCTGTTTCAGTCCTTCATCCTCCTCTACTTGCTTCTTCACTGGGACAGGATATTGATACAATGGCTTCTCTAAAGATGGCAGTTAGTACTAAGCCAACAACAGCACTAGAGCACTTAGTACCTACCACCACTCTGCATGTTTGTGGAGGAGGAGAGGGAGCATAGGGTAGCTGTCAGGGAGTCATGTATGTGTCTGGCATTCTTACAGTAACTAAGTCTCCTGAGATGGGGGTCTAAGAACCTTTATGTTAAAAATTCACATCAAGGATTGCAAACTAACAGTACCACACACACACAAAATAAATAATTCCCATTTATGCAGTCACAGACATCCAGGTGGCTCCCAGGAAATGGGCGTTTACCATGGAACTCCCCAGGCTTTTCACTCTCCATACCTTCATGTCTCAGTAATTTTTTCACACTGCCCTACACCAAAATATAAATCTAATTTTTCATTTATTAAGTAGCTACAAACAACATATTGGTAATAATTCATGCAGTGTCCAGCAGGTCTTATTATGTTTCTTAAAATGTTTTAAAATATCCTGCACGCCCTTGTGACTTCATTGCCACAGCCCAGGGTACATCAGCTCACGATGGGGAACCATGGGTTTAGCATTTTACACTTTCCAAAGCACTTTCACAACTACTGGCTAACTTATCTTCACTGCAACTACTGTGTGACCTCATGTAGATGAGAAAACTGTGCCCAAAACAGGGTGTATTCAAGGTTTCACAGCTAGAAGTTGCAAATCAAGAACCAAATTTATTAGGACCTTACTCCAGAGTCTTCCCCCTACTCTGTATGTGATTTCTTCTTCTACACAAAGTGTCAACGGCATCTTTTAGTCATCCTCATTGTTTTCCAGTATCATTCCTCACAAAAACTCAGTACACTGATATGCAAGGCATATTCCCATGCTTTTTTTCAAAGTTATATTTTAGTTCCATGACTAGACAAAGTGTGATTCCAAAATATTTTTTACAACATATGAAATACACACACACACAACTATTGTAGCTGGTATATGTATGTTTTATTTTTTAAAAGTATGATTTCAGGTTAAATAATAGAAAAATCTCTCATCCAAATTAGAAAATTAAAATAATAATAGCTAACAATTATTTAAAGATTAATCTGTTCCAGATATCTTAATAAGTGCTTTATTAAAATTATACCTTTCCAATAATTCTGTAGTGTAGATACTATTATCTACTTTTTAAAGGTAAGAAATTTGAGAATTAGAGGAAATAGCTTTAAAAATATACAATTGAAAAAGACCTGGAATAGTCAAAGTATTTTTTTAAAAAAAGAAAACAAGTTGGAGGTCTCACACAACCTGATATCAAGATTTACTGTAAATCTTTATTGTAATCAAGACAGTGTGATGTGGACAAGAGAATAGACATCTAATGTGTCTATTCTGATGGAACAGGACAGAATCCATACACAGATCCACATAATAGGTCAATCATTACCAACAAAAGTACCTAGGCAACTGGGTAGAGAAAGTTTAGTGTTTTCAACAAATTGTGACAGAATATTCATATGTAGAAAAAAACCCATACTGAGCATCATATACAAAAATTAAATTCATAACAGATCATAGATCTAAATGTAAAATCTAAAGCAATAAAATTTCTAGAATGAAACCTGTAGTAGAAAGCCTTTTTGACCTCGATTTAAGGAAAGATTTTGTAAGATTCAAAATGTCAGGAAAAAAAAGCATTGAACTTCATCAAAATCTAAAGGATAGGGTTTTTTTATTTTTTTATTAATTAATTAATTCATTTATTTTTAAAAATTTTACAGACTTCATTTTGATTCAATGTACACTGATGGGGTACAACTTTTCATTTCTATGGTTGTGCATGATGTAGATTCTACCATTCATGTAATCATACATATACATAGGGTAAAAGACAAGTCACAGACTGGGAGAAAATATTTGCAATACATGTTTGACTAAAGAACATGCACCCAAAATTTATAAAGAATTCTCAAAACTCAGTAATAAGAAAATGACCCAATTTTTTGAAATAGGCAAAAAGAGGTTAATAGGTTAAAACTCGCCAAGAAAATCCATAAAAGGGAAATAAGTACCCAAAAAAATGCTTAAAACCATTTGTCATTAGGAACATGCCAATTAGTACTACAATGAGATATCATTATGCATGTATTAGAATGACTAAAACCAACTGCTAGTGAGATTGAGGAACAATTGGAACTCTCAGACTGGTGGGAATGCAAGATGATACAAGTACTTTGGAAAACAGTTTTCCAGCTTCTTGTAAAGTTAAACATATATCCACCGGTGGAGGTGCAACCTGATACTCCTAGCAACTTGGGAGGCTGAGGCAAAAGGATGAAGAGTTTGAGGTCAACCTGGGCAATTTAGTAAGACCTGTCTCAAAGTAAAAAATAAAAAGGGTTGGGGATGCAACTCAGTGGTCGAGCATCCCTGGATTCAACCTCCAGTTCTAAAGAGGAAAAAAAAGTTTGCAGACATACATGGTGGTACATATTTGTGGTCCCTGCTTTCAGGAGGCTGAGGCAGGAGAATCCCTAGAACCCTGGAGTTTGAGACCAGCTTAGGTAACACAGCAGGCTCAAACAAAATAAAACAAAGAATAATACAACAAAATTAACACATAGCCACCATTTAACTCCACAGTCCCTCTCTTAGGTATTCATCCTTCAAAATGAAAATATGACCTTACAAAAATAAATGTTTATAGCAATTTTATTCATCATTGCCAGAAACACCTGAACTCAACAACCCAAAATCCTTCAACTTATAAATGAATAAATAAATCATGTTACATACATATAATAGGACACTATTGGGCAGCAGATAGAAAGAAGGCCATACAGTGTTATCAGTTGAATAGCAGTTTTTACCCTCAATTTTCCTTAGAATCAGCCTCACAAAGAATGTTTCATGCCATCACATTTGTTGGCATACTATTAAGTACAGCAATTTCCTTTTTAAAATAACTTTTATTTGCCAGTATTATTTTATAGATAACAAATAGGCTAGTCAGTTCAACTGTGCTTCACACTAGTGTCCGTGATGGAGTCCTCAGCGGCTCCCTAATCATCAGCATCAACTCACAAATCCCAGCCCACTGGGCTAAGAGCATCCCTTAGGTATTGATTTTTGCCAGTTTCTACTGCAGGTGACATTTTCTTAGACCTGTCCTCAAATTGTGACGGAGTCTTACTGAAACCCTAAGTGTTGGGGAAAAGTAGAAACTTGTAAGACAAGAATCCCTGCTGCTATCTAATCATGGCGACAGAATTTATGACTTTTCTCAGGAGAATACAATTTTAGGTCATTTTATTTATTGTACTAAAATTGGTGGATGAATTCAATTACTGTCATTTTAATAATATTTCATATGAATGAATTGATATTTCAGAAAGTTGTTCTTTTTTTCCATCATTTGCCCAATTTTTCATGAGGAAAAGATGGAATCAATATTATGTAACATATGATTTATGACCCACAGAACTCAGAATACTCCAGGCGCTTATAAAAATAAAATTATAGCTCTCTTTCTAAATCTAGTTGAAGTAGATCATTACTTTGGTGGCACCCAATGAACCACACCTCCCAGTAATCATGCCTTTGTATCCTTCCCTCCCACATGGACTCTGGACTTGATCTTGTAAGTAGTAGAGGCTGGACTAGTGCCTGCATCCTGGGCCTTGTCCTCTTGGATGCTCGCTTTTGGGGTTCTTCTTTTTCTGCAACCCTATTTGGAAATTCAAGAAGCCACATGATTTCACAAATAGAAAACAACCCTTCTGCCCCTTCTTTCTGCCATCCTCAATCCAGTCATGGCAGTGAACCAGATTAATCATTCAAAATAACAGTGTCCTTAATATGGCTGTTTTGAAAGTTCCTGGTCTCAGGACCCCTTTCTGCTCTCAAAAACTGATGATGCCTACAGTCTTTCTGTTTATGAGTTATATCTAGCGATATTTACTATGTTAGAAATTAAAATCAAGAATTTTTAAAGGCATGTACTTTTTAACTCACTGAAAATAGTTTAAAAACCATTATAGGTCAATGTTAATAATATATTAACCTGTAATTAATAATGATATTAACCTGTACTGATGTGATACTAATACTAACACTAATATTAGAAGTTTAATAGTTTACATTGTAATATTAATAACAATCATTTTTCCAAAAATAAATTTAGTGAATACTGAAGCATTGTTTCACATTTTTATAAATCTCTTTAACATCGGGCTTAATAGAAAACAACAAGATTTGCATATCTACTTCTGCATTCAACCTGTTGCTGTATCACCTCTCAGACTCTAAAAAACTCTACTGAGCACTCAGGAGAGAATTAAAGTGAAAAAGGGCAAATTGTGTCTTGGTGTTGTGAAAATAGCTGTGATTCTGCAGAGTGATGCATTTTGAAAACCATTCCACAAGGGCTGACATTAGAATCACCTCCAGAAAGGAACCCAGGTCCCTGAAATGCTGGGTAGAGTACAGCTCACTGCCAACCTAGAACACTCATTAAGAACTGTATTAGAGAATGTTCCATGTTCTCTATTGCAAAAGGAGACCCTACTAGGGTCTCAGAAAGAGACTCACCATCCCTTCTACCGCTGTTCTCCCTGAGCATGGAGACTAGCAACCTGCTTAGCTAGTCCAAAATCCAGACCCAACCCCTTGGACATCACTATCTGACTCCCTGTTTCTCTCCCAACTAATCACAAGGATCCACTCCTAGCTTCTTCATGCCATAGTTAAAGATGATGGAACACATCCCCAGCTGAGAAAGAAGAAGTATCCACACATCCACACTAGGACCTTTTTCTCTGAGGCTCCATCCTCCACCTCAATATTAAGTAAGCCCTCTTCAGAATGACTGAGAGTGGGCATGTCTACTCCCCCTTAAGACAATCATCACCCTCACCTACAGGAGTGTGTGTGATCTGACTCCAAACCATGGAAAAGATGATCACTTAACAATTGAGATCTTTATGTTACCTGAAGTCTGAATTGCAAACTCTTTATCACAGTCAAGCTGTTAGATATGCACAGAGAAAAATAAGAACAATATTGGCAAGGGCCAAATCAGTAACCCAGACAATATTCTGTGTTACCAAACTATAGTGATGGGAAGGATAAAGTGAGAAGTTCGTGGTTTTCATGACATAAAAGGAACTTAGTGGGACCTAATCCACATTTGTGTAAGGAAATAGAATGAGATCTAGTAGCATAAACTAGGATGGGATGGTGGGGGAGCAGTACAGTACAGGATAGTCCAGATCACAACTCATGCCTGGGTTCTGCTATTTACAACCACTGGCTTTGGGAAACTTACTTACGCTTTTGACTGCTCAGTGTCTTCATCTATATAGTGAGAATAATAATTTCTATCGCATAGGATTATGAGGATATAGGTGGTTAATATTTCTAAGGCACTTAGAACAGTGCCATACTAGGCACTGTATTAGTCAAATACAATATGCAAAGTGTGTGTGTGTGTGTGAGAGAGAGAGAGAGAGTTAGATTGTGATAAAAAGTGTGGAAAAATTCAAAACTCGAGGAAATGAGAAATAAACTTGACTTTAGTGACAGAGAGGACAGCTAAGCAGGGGAGTGCGTGTGTTGGCAGGGGGCATTCTAGGGTAGGATGCGTGGAGTGTGGGTCTGACTTCAAGTCTCTTCTTCCACAGTCTGTAAGACTGGCAAGAGGGGGACAGAGAAATATTAAAGAGGAGAGAAAGTTGTTGTTTTACCTTATGTAGAGTTCTTTTGTACTCAAATCCCCTTTATCAGAACCCAGATGTTTTGAGAATGATGCCAAGCTGTGATAAAAACAGATGTACACGCAGGAAACAGCACATCTAGCAAGGAAGACTGTTGGGTAATTCAGCTTATTAACGACACGTCCACTGTAGTAACCATTTGCAGATGATCATTAAAATACATCCCTAACAGTCATTTCTTTTGGTTGTTATTGTTTTCAAAGTTTCATCTTTTAAATCTCTTAAAACCACTCACCCAGTTGGGTTGAAAGTAAGTCACAATCAGGCAATTATTTAACCCTAAGAGGGCATAAGCAGGAGAACCGTATGGTCTGAAGATCTGTTCCTGTATGTTGGAACCAGGCACAAAGAGAATGCCTGTCACTTCCACTAACCTACACCAACAGTTTGGATCATGGTAAGATCATTCTGAATTTCACCTAACTTATACCAATGGATAAAATTTGGAACCCAATAATCTTGACATGAGACATCATCTAATGATAACTTATTCGTGATATGTGAGCATCCAAAGCCACCTGACCTATGACAGGAGCAGGACTAGGGGAAACAGGTGGAGGTGGATCATTTTTAATTGCATTTAATTTTCAAGGCAATGAAAGGTCCATTCATCTGAGTTAGTTCAAAACCTCTGCAGGGAATGTTGTTTTGAGGTAGTTCATACATTATTATTAGCCTCCATTCTATAGGTGAAGCAACTAAACTAAAAGTGATTAAGCAACTTGGAAAATGAAGTTAATAAAGAGCAAGAGAGTGTAGTGACCAAACCCAGAAATCTCAGAGTGTTCTTAGTACTATATTGCTTGGGGTGCTCTCTACCTTCAACTTGTGTGTGACGTGTGTATGTGTGCATGCACTTGTGTATGCACTGGGAATCAAACCCAGGGCCTTGGCGTACACCAGAGCAACTCCTTACCATTGAGCTACATCCTCGATCTTCATTCCTATTATTCAAGATATAGTGAGTATTACAAGTCAAGTATCAGATGTACACAGGTATCACGCCTGGAAGAGTCATGTGCCAATTACTTGTAGGGCTGGTTGCTTGAATTACAGCCCATGAAACTGAATCCAATAAGTGTGATGTAAGTACAGACTCACTGCACATTTTATGCATAAGTTTAACAATAATAGAAAATACTTTCCTTCAGATTTCCTGGTGATTCAGGTAGTGAACATCTCCCCAACTCATGATTAGGGAAGATGAACAACAGATTTGTCAACGTTATGCTTTATGAAGTGTCAGTCACAAGGTGTTCATGGAGAATCAAGTTGTTTTGTTTTTTTCTAATGACATATTTCCATGTAGTTAGGAAGGGGTGTGCCTATTCAAATGTGCAGCTATGACACCAGGAAGCCTAGCATTAGAGTGAAACCCATGAGGCAATGACCTTAAGCACAGGTGGTTGCCACAATGTCTATTATTAGGATCCATGAGATACAGTCAGAAGTCATGTTGCAAAATGGCGGGGTGGCAGGCCAGTTTCCCCTGACAAAGTGCAAAGGCATGCTATAAACACTCGCATGAACAAACAGCCTTAGCAGCAACCACAACCAGGAGAAAAATTAGAGGAGATTTTCCACAACAAAGGAAGTATTGTTCTCCTGTGGTCACCCTTAAATTCATCCTTTGTTGTAGAAGACGCTTAGGCTCCACCATGGAACTGTGGCGTCCCACCCAGCTTTCTCCCTGTGGGCCAAAGTGATGGAATAAATTGATTCATAGCAAATTGTTCCTCTGACTAGGGATCCTGCGTCTTCAGTTCAATAGCAAAGAGCTCTCCAAAGAACAATGAAGTACAGTGGGCCAAGCCAACAGCCGTAAAGCAGACATGGGCAGATCCACTGTCTCGGAGGCTGGCACCCTGTCTGACCTAGGGTTGGACAACTACCTCCAGGCTCCCATTTCTTCATCTTGATGGTGGGGCTCCCCATGCTGGCACTTGGTGATGATTATCACTATACCAGCCCTTCTGTGAGGTTTTTTTTTTTTTTCCCCAAGGTATGGAAGCCAAAACCTGTTTGCTAAGGGAAATGAAAAGCTTGCATGAAAACACATCTTGGTTGTGTAACAAATGAGAATGGTGCCAGACAACTGTCTGGGTTTGTGTAAAGTCAGAGGGGGAATTACACAAACAGGGATAACAGGGAATCTCAGCAAAGCCTCCTGCTGGGGAAGCCTCCATCATCCCATGACTCTCCAGATACTCCCTCTCCACCCACCCCCACCCCCACCCCAGGTGGGAGATTCATCATCTCTGCCATGTCATCAAGGTGTGCCTGCTCTGATTTGTGCCTTCTTGGTATCAAAGGAGATGTGAGTCAAAAACATTTGTTAATTCAACAGGATGTCTACGGAGAATCTCTGTAAGTTCTTAGGGAGAATGAGGAATAATAAAAGAGTATAATAAAATAATTTAGTAAGCTCTAACAACATACTAGGCACAGAGGAAATGAAAGGTGAATAAAACATGGCTCTAGACTTCAGAGGGCTCACTGTCAAGTGAGGAACTTGTCAGGTAAATAGAATCAACATTTCTCTCCGAGTCACCACAGTGGGTAGAAGCCACAAGAATTTGCCTGAAATGCTCAGGTATGTTTATGTCATTTCTCCTGCCTGTTTTTGAGCCAGTAGAAATCTTCAGGATGAGCATGTGATCCCCAGAGGGCCACCGCCCCACTCCCCCTCACCTGGTCAGGTAAGAATGAAAGAAGATATTTCTAGGCGGAGTTCTGAGTGACACGATTTGGTGTTAAGTTCAGTTAAGCTGGTAAAGCCCATTTCTGAAAGAACTTCCTGTAAACAAGTTACCGTGACTGTCTCCAGCTCATGATGAATAAATGAAATAATTGATCGTAACAGGCACATTGCTAAAAGAAAGTGGCTCACACAATATGTCTTCTATTTTTCCTGTTCTGGGGTGTGGTTAGGTGACTTTCCCTTCATTAAGGGACTTTTGGACCTAACTACATAAGATTGCAAAGTTGAAAGGACCTAGTCCAAAAGTATTTGCTATTTGGTGGGGCAAAAAAAATCCTTCCATGCTAGCAAATGAAAAAAAATAAAAATAAAAAAGAAACCTGGGTGAAAACATCTTTAGCTCATTGACTTGAATCTTAAAATCCTGTGATTATCTCAGCTTCTCCCAATCCTTTCTCTTTAGTAGATATTGTGTAAAACATAATTACAATTAAAGATAATGTGTGCTGTTTTATATCCCCACCCTTTCCAATCCAGAATCCTCCACTGCAAAACAAGCAAACCCCTATGAATACAGAAATGCTCATTTCGCTTTCCTTGTGAGCTCTGGCCTCTAGATCTTCCAATTCCAATCGAGATAGAGGCTTTGGAACACTGTGAAATGATTTTCTTTGCTCTAGCTTTCCTTTGACTTAGAACCACTTTGTTTCTCAAGTTTTAATAATCAAACACTAAATCTGAAAATGAGCTTTCAAATTTAAACCTGAACTTGAAAATTCAAAGGGGAGTGAATATTTGTGGTTTTAAATTCTCTGCAGAAGGGAAGGTGGAGCTGGAGGAAGAGAAAAACCTAAGAGAGGAAGGAAGACCCCTCACTCCCCCTTTTCCCCAATTCTGTAACCATTAAGTTCACTAACACTTCTTCAAAAAAAATCAGTTAGTTGCAGGCAATTAAATTGTCTATAGAAGTGGTTAGGAAATAATGACCAATAGTCCTTTCCAAATTGCTGCAGAAATAGGAGGAAAAAGGGAGGGTAGGGACCCCCTAGGTCTGTTTCTACTGACTCTTTGGTTGCTTTATTATGTGCACTCAATACTGAAAGGAAATTTAGGGGGGAAATGTGAGAAATTGGAAAATAATAACAGCTAATTCATTCTGAAGTGCTTATTCTGCACCAGCAATATTCAAAGCACTCTATACTACTATTTATTTTTCACAATCCTATGAGGCTGAGATGATTATTAACCACATTTTACAGGAGAGGAAATGAAGCACAGAGAAGTCAAGTAATTTATCAGGCACACCCAGCTAGTAAGCTTGTATTTTTGTATTTGAACCAGGGAATCTGGTTTTTTGTGTGGTTTCTTTTTTAGCCATTAAGGCATTATTACCTCTTTACATTGTAACACCCATTTCACAAGAATTTATTGAGCTGCAGGGAGGGGGAATGAGTGGGGATATGCAAAGAAATCTAACAAGGAAGTGGCTAAGGCTGGAAGCCCCAGGGATTGAAGGACCGAGGGGCTGATCTGCGATTGTCCAGGGCATCCCATTCAAACAGGACCTTCCAAGATCTTACTCCTGGAGAGCTGGGGAACAGCAAGGAGCTCCCCCAGAGAGTCTCCCTGGGGAATTAACCACCTGCTCATGGCTCTCCTGCAGCTCCCAGGTGGAGCCATCCCTGAGTTTGACTGTCCCACCCTGACTTGAGCTGATGCTTTTCACAGCAGGAGAAGCACCTGCACCTGCCTCCTTGCTGAGCCCTGCTTCTCTTTTTAGTCCATCTTTTACCACTGTCCTGGGAATGCATGATGTCCTTCTCACTTCAAAGAACCCCCAAACATCAGATTCACTGGGTGAAGACCTAGTTTGGGTACTCCTCCAGGGCTGGGAGTTATTGGAACAGACCCTGTTTCTAAATGGGAGAAGGGAGAGCAACAGGAGATTGTGGTGTTGTCCAAAAGAAAGTGTGGATGTGTGTAAAGGTTTAAAATCGATATTCTGGTACAACTCCTCTGTGTGGTCGAGAGGCTGAGGCCCAGAGGGTGAAATGAGTTAGAGTGGGTCATAGAGCAAGTTGAAGGCAGGTGGTGAGCTCAGACTAGACCTGATGTCCATGGGCCTTGCTGCAGCTGCTTCCACTGGTGGAAGGGCAGCATTTGAGCACTCAGCCTTTGCCGGCCAGTATTCAGACTTCCTCCAAGACCCTTCTGGAGATGGTCATCTGGAAAGGTCTTCACAGAACCCTGTTTTCAATGCTCACTCTGCAGACCATGAATCACCTTTTATAAGGTGGAGGATCAGAAGCCACTGTTCCCAACATACGTGTTTCTGTATTCCTTTTCTGTCCCTCCCCCACCTAGACACTGGTGTTCCTCAGCATTCTCCCTTTCCCCCTTTCACTATTCATATCTCTCTTTATTTGCTTTTTGGCACCTAACTCTAGTGAGCTCCCAGAATGCCATTGGGGATTTGGACTAGACCGGAATCCAGTGTACTTGCTTCTTCTCGGGCTGTGTTCTGAACTATCCCAACAAAGTGGTTATCTTAACACTCACTGCTCACATTCAATCTCTCATCCCAGATCAATGTAGCTTCACTATCCTGATTCCTTCCAGACAAGGAGGTTCAGCCATAAAGTAGTAGCCTCTGTAGCCATGGCATTTATAAACAAGGTGATAATCACTCTCTTTAGGGAACACTCACTATGTGATTGGAATCTTTATATGTCCTTTGCATGTATGAGCTCAAACTTCATAAGAAACCTATAAGACATGATTACTATCACCATTTTGCAGATGAGGAAGCTGAGCTGTTTTAAGCAATTTGTCTTCTGTCTCAGTTATAAAAGGCTGCCATTGGGGCTGGAACCCAAGTCTGTCCAGCACGGTTCAATCTGTTTGCACCATAGCAGCAGTCTCTTTGGCCTGTTGTTACAATTCATCCTAAGTGCAGGCATTATTTTCAAAGAATCTTCTAGGATTAATCTGTCACATTATTTTGAGATGGGAATCTGCTTCCTTTCTCTCTCAAGGGCATCTGCCCACATAGCTCTTTGGGGTCCTCTGCCATATTCTACGGCCCTTCAATCTTCTAGGCTCTCCTTTCCTCTGGCAGCTTGGACTTTCCCTCTTTGCTCTGGAAGTCTAGTAGTGGAACCTAGCAGTTACAACCATCAGAGGACTAGCAACTTCCTCCAAGGCTCTTGCTCTCCCTCTCTTCCTACTGGAGGTTTGTTTCCTTCACCAATGGAGTCCTCAACCTGTGTCTTCCCCTGCGTACCTGAAACCAGGCTATTTCCCCAGGTACTTCAGTGGAAAATCAAACCATCGCTCTGGTTCTTGCTCAGAACCACAGTCAGCCTTTCTGCCACTGGTTTCCATTCTGCTATCAGGGAAGATTTGCTGGATAAATTTTTTTCCAGTTAAGCAACCCCCGCCTCCACCCAGCACTCCCAGACAACTGGCAGCTTAGTTTGATCTTACTACTCCAGCAACAGGTGAGACCTGCTGTACAGGCAATATTTTTCAGACAGGAACATGGACGGAAATTTTGTCCAAGTGACTAAGTTTGTCAGGAACAGAACACTAACCAGAATCTCAGCTGGAGGCAAGGTGTAGTTTTTGATAGATACTAACTATGCAGCCATTACACCAGGAGCTCTCAAACTTTCCTTCAAAAGTGGAACTGAGATGATGTCTCACTAAAATAAAATAATGGTGGTCTTCCAATTTATGGTGATGGGGGATAATGGGGAGATTCTCATTTATTTCACAAAATTTTCCAAACTTTTAAAAATATGTCTATTACTTATCTTTAAAAATAAATGATTCACAGAAAAATTATTATCAGAACTTTACAAATATGTCTTTAAAATCTTGATTTGGGACTTTTTTCTGTTTTGCAAAGACGCATATATAGGCAGTTTCTGCTAGAAAAGTGCTTACTTCTTTAAATGGAATTTGTTACATCAATATTGAATTTCATGCTTTTCTCATTGGAACCAGTAGGCTGAACTTCCTACAGGAACAGTGACTGGTGGAAGAGTTTAAATCCAAAATCAATCTTAGGCAGTTTGGATCTGAGTATCTGCCCTGGCTGCCAATGATCCCCAAGCTTCCTCTGTCTTTTGAGTAAGGTATGGGGGTGCAGAGGGAGACTCCCAGGAGGAGCTGAGGGTGGAGAAAGCAGGTCAGAGCTGGCTGCCTGCAGATCATGCCCCTCTTCCTGCACTGGTACTTCCTTCGGTCCCAAGTTTTAAATTCACCCTTTGCTTGATGTCTCCCCCGGCTCTTTTCTTCCACTAGTTTTGTCCCATTCCCTGAAATGCTGGGCTGTTCTTGGCCAGGGAAGCAGCAGCAAGTTGCCGTGAGGGGTTTCCGGTCCCAGCTCCTCCAGGGAGGGGCCAACACTCTAGTCACTAAGATAAGGAATCTCCTCCTTGCTTTCCAGGATGCCAACACTTTTGATAAAAATTAAAGTGGAGAGAAAATGGTAGCCTGACTACACATGAAAGTTTGAAGTTTTCTGAGAGTTACAGAGATATTGAAAACATTCACAAAATAGCCACCTCACCCTGCAGCCAGCATGGAGAAGGCAAAGAGCTCTGGGCTGGCACAGAGGACTGCCTCTGCTCAGGTCTCCATTGCAAGGTCTCCTCTGTCTTGCAGAAATATCTAAACTTGATTGCAAAAGTACTTGATAGCAAATTGTCTCTTCCTCTGGTGTATGAAAAACAAGAAAGGTCACCTACTGATTTCAGTAGTGAAACTTTTGCTCATGGAAGGCCAGACGTGTGGTGTGGCAGGCAGCATGCAGACAAGCAGGAAGCCACATGTCATAGAATTACTTGTCTTTCACGAAGCGGGAGGTGCACGATCATTTGCCTCGATGGTATATTCTGCCCAGCAAAATCATTAAGGTCTCCTTGAACATCTGAAGCAAGGCCCTGAGGGGTGCTGCCTCCTGTATCAAGCATAAGTGGGCAGTTTTATTTGGTTCTTAGAGGGAAAGGAGAGCAAGAGGCCAAGAGCCACCAATGACAGACACCAGAGCAGAGCTTGGCCCCTCCAGTGTATATGAGAATTATTTGGAGCAATGCTCACACCACTCCCTGGTCCCCATTTTAATTTCATGGATCCAGGTTGGGACCAGAGTCTTGGGATTTTGTAAACCAATCCCAGATTGTTGGAATGGACAACCTGGGTTGCAAACCATTTGCCTGTTGGCCCTGATCTATTGGGTATCGTGCCCAAAGCCTCACTCAGAAGCATGGTGAACCCTTTCAGAGAAAAATGAAAGGGCCTCTTTTCACTCATTTGGAACCAGTGACCATGTCCAATACCTCATTTATGCCCAAGCTGTCAAGACAGGAAACAGCGCAGCTCCTAAGGAAGATGAAGCCTGGGTTGTCAAAAAACCTAAATTCTACTCCTCGTTGGGCTGGTGCACAGCTGGGACACAAATGACCTTCAGCCAGACTCAGAAAGTCCACAGTCCAGTTTCAAGTTACTTAACCTTCTGTTCTCTGCATCCTCACTAATGAAGAGCATTAAGCTAACTAGATAATCTCTGAACTCCATCTAGCTTTGAACACGTGTGAGAGTATGGCATTTTATTCAATGCATCTGATTAGTTCACTCTGTATTAACCTGTTCCATCTACAAAACAGAAAGGAGACACATCTTCTACAAGGGATCTGATGTATAAAATTTTAGTTTTATAAATGCTGAAGTATTTCAAAGTTCTCTCTGTTGCTACATTTCATCTGATATGTATGAATTCAAGCAAGACAAGTCTGGTCAAGGCTTACACTGGAGAAAGATTCTGTGAGACCTGGCCCTGCATTAACATGCCCAAGGAAGGCATCTTCTGAGGAAGAGACGCGCAGCCAGGGTACATCTTATATTTCTCTTCAACCCCTGAGTAGGGTATATTAATAACGATTCCTGAAAGAACCTGCCTAGCTCTTCCTGACGCAATCCCCTAGAGAAATTGCTAAAGAATATGGACTTCCTATTGCAAATTTCATGGCTGGGGCTTCCAGATACATTTGATTCATGTGAAAATCTGACCACACCTGGCATCTGTCACCAGCAGGAAAGGGACATGATAAAATGGTACCAAAAGCACTAGGAATTTCAAGTTTGCAAAAGTGAAACTGGCAGTTCACCATCCTGTCAGTGCACATGGATATCCTTTTCTGACTAATTTCTTTTGTAGAAGGAGTAATTAGCTTTATTACTAACATCACCTCTATTAGTACCTGAGGCAAAGCCAGCTCTATCACTTAACAGTATTTATAATACTTGAACTTTTAATCCCTAAAACTTTCATGATATACAGAGATATACACACATTTGTGTGTGTGTGTGTAAGTCTCATATATGGTTTTAAATGTAAACATAAGTGCACAGGGTCATCATCATCATCAATATCAGAAGCAACCATTCATTTTATAGAGCTCAGATTACATTCTCTGCCTTCAAGGAACTTGTAATTTAATGAGAAAGAGAGTAATAATGAATAAGAATATTCATCAAAAATAGACAAATAGCATGGCGTACCCCACAGTGGAAGTTCTCAAAGTGTAGTCCTGAGACCTCTGGGAGATTCTGAGACTCCTAAGGAGTCCAAGAAAAACTCCTTCCCCAAAACTAAGATGTTGTTTGTTTGTTTGTTTGTTTGTTTCACTCTCATTTCTCTACAGGGAAGTTTCTAGAGGTATGTGATCAGTGATTTGGCAACAGACTGAATGTAGAAGCCGAAAAGGAAACCAGCTTTTTTTTGTTGTCAGAAATTAAAAAGATTGGCAAAAATGCATCAGCATTCCACCTTTATCACTAAATGTTTTGGTTCTGAAATATTTTAGGACCCACAAAGTAATTTGCTTCTACTAAGTGAGAACAACAAGAACAACTTCTTTATAAACAAGAATAATATTTTCCTAAGATACACCACAATTTCCATCCCCACACAAAGTTCTACAAAGGTCTTTAAACGTCATGAAGATTCAAAATATTTTAAAACTACATAACCAAGTCTATATGAAAGTCAATAGCATATTTCTGATTAGTCTCTCTTGCTGGCAAATAACACATCAGCCACCGCCCCCCCCCCCCCCCCCCCCCCCCCCCCGGCCGCCGCCACAAAGAAAGCCACCACATGATCTCCCCAAGTGCACTGGGGAGAGAAAGAAGTTGAGCCATGATCTCAGTACTAGACTGGGGGACAGAGGAATGGGCTCCTCTCCTTATGGCTGTTACCCAAGCCACTATCCTGGTGGGTGTGGGTTTTTTTTTTCTGTGTTTGTTTGGGAAATGTAATAACAACAGCCACAAAAAGGGGTGCAGAGGGCAGTCCAGGTGGAATAGGAAGCAGCGAGGATACATATGAATATTTGCTCTCAGTAGCTGAATAATAGAGTTGTGAAATCATGAGTTTTCTTAAGCACCTTGTAGATACAGAGACCAGGCATGACATATTTAACAATTAGGGAAAAACATTTCCTGCAGTGTCATTCATTACAGACATCTTTTTATAACCAGTTCATCAAAACCCAATTTTGTGAGAGATAGTGAATCCATAAAGAAAAATTAGCTCGTGAAACTACTTGCATTGTGATCCCCTCTTCTCTTATGAGGAATTTTTAAAAATAAGTTTTCACAGAGTGCTTACTTTTAAACTTCTACTTAACCACCATGCATATTCTACAAGCAAACATTTGCTCCTTCCCAAGCCAAGCACTCTGAAAGTTCTCAGATTAAAAAACAAAAAGAAAACAAGTTTGACCCTCTGTACTAACATCCGTCTGTTTTGGTGCACGCACACACACACACACACACACGCATACACACGTGTACACACACATCACACACAGCAGAGGGAGAGTGGGAAGATCCACAGATTGAGAAACAGAAACCTCAGGAGCCTTGTGATCCTGCTTACTGGATTGTAAGACATGAGCAAATGCACTTAATTTTCCTGAACCCTAATTTCCTTTTTTTTATAAATTGGCTATAAGAAGAACATCTCCATCTGCCTCAGAGGATCACAGTGATACCCCCAAAAGATAACATGTAGGAAAATATTTTGTAAGAAGATATGATTTTCATAAAATATTTAAATACATATGCTGTAAGGGCTCAGTTTCAATAAGAGCTATCTTTGTTAAGCAAAAGTCAAGTTATGAAACTAAAAGGACAACTTTCCATATGATGTGGAGTTTCCTGTTCTGTGTTTTACAGGCCATGTCCCAGATGGGCGACTATTTATTACCATATGACCAACCCAAGCCTTGATTGCTGTTATTAGAACAGGAAAATATTGGCAGAGTCAAGATCCCTGTTGTGAAACATAAGGACCATGAAAATCTAAAATGTCATGGATCATTATCCTTCATTCATGGTTCTAATAGCTGAGGAGGCTAAGGATCACTTCAACAAGATGATTAGAGTTGGAAATAGAAGGCTGAATACTATCCTACTGATGAATCTACCAAATAGGCTTCTCTGATGTATTAGGAGATCATGTTGAGACCCAGACTTTGATGCAACCACAGGGCTGACCCAAGGTGATCAGGAAGCAAGTCCTCCACCCTGGGGCACCACCCTTCATACTGCCCGGCTCAATTCCAGGTGCCTACCTGCCTACTGCCCTGGCCTAGAACTTCTGTGATACCCAGGGCCTGAGGTAGGCCCTCCCTTTAGAACCTTCCTCCCCTCTCAGTTTTTGTTTCAGACTTCCCTTCACTCCCAATCAGCTTCTGTCTATAAAATTGCTGCTTCTGGATGCAAGTTTCCTGCATCTCATGTAAGTGATGCATAACTTGACTGATTACCTGAATCTGAAGGTCTCACCCTGAAATGACCACAGGGGCCAGGCAGAAAAAGTAAATGATATAGTGGGCCAAAAAGGTCCATTACCTGGAACCATTACTTGGGAACAGTGACCTCTGAGGTCTAGATGGTTGTCACCTTGTAGAAATACAGGCCCCAGTGTGGCCAGTGGTTTTTAGGAAAGATTAAATATCTGGATTTTTATTTAAAATCTTGATTTTACAAATCTTGACAAGTAAATCAAAGTGATTTCCTGAGTTTTTAAAAATATATTTGTTTTAAACTCTAAGTATATAAGATAAAACAGAGCAACCAACAGGCCATGTTCAAACAACATGCAGCTACCTTCCTGCCTCTTAATTAATGGGTGCAAAGGTGGAAAATGCTAAAGGAAGACCCTCTCCCCAAATCCACAGAGTCCTCCTTGCCTGAAAGCTGCTGCATGTGCCTCATAGGAGCAACCTGTTGATGTGTTCTAAAACAAAAGGATCTGTTTATGGTGAGTATTTCAGACTAGACTAGAAGAAAAGCTGACCTGAGGCACAGAAAAGGAAAAGTTCTTAGGTATTGGGTCCCCATGGCTCCCCATTGCCTGCTCCCAGTGGAGTACAAAAAATAAAAAATAAAAATCCAGCTTATACTAAAACGTCCTCATGAACGTCATCTGCAGCAGATGCCACAGGGTTGCCCCACAGGATGCTGTGTGGCCCCTCCCCCCAGCATTCTGATAGTCTAGAGTCTCAGGGTGAAGGGAGAAGAATGCACACCAGAGGGCAGGAAGTCAACATGCAGCCCGATGCCCAGATGAGGAAGTCATAATCCATTTGGCAAGTTATTAGCAAAGATAGAAATAAGAGATCATTAATCTCAATTAATCTGAAAGATTGTCTCTAATTTGGAGAATCATGGAGTATTTACCCTGAAAGGGATTTGGAGGTCATCTTGCTCTGCCTCCTCATTTTTCAGATGAAAGATCAATGCCTAGAGTTTTCTCAACCAAGAGTATCAACACCACCCACATTGCTTACTGTCCAAGACAAATGCTGCAGAGAAAATATGTAGTCCTGCTGCCCCGTCTCCTCTGTGTAAGTACAGACCTGGCTCTATGCTGCGTCAACATCAGGCCAGCCATTTCTCAGGAATGGAGAAGGTCAAAAGATAGTATCAGTGGTCAATATATTAGACTCTATCATCGATTAAAATACCAACACCCAATAATTGTCTCCATTTTGATCAGGAATCTGGTTGAGTGTGACCAATGTGCCCTTGTTACTCAAGAGGTCTCTGGAAAGCTTTGCTCTGCTGTTTGTGACTTTTGAAAACCAAAAAATGACTCAGTTGGATGTGATTTAATTACCTTATAGAAACCACCTTTGAAACCAGTGAGCCTGTGACTTGCAAAGGAGAACTCCACTAGCCTGGAAGTGGGCCAGATTCTTTCCTTAAAGAGAGTCAGTCTGTCCCCAGCCATGGAGAAAGCAAGGTCTAAAGTTCAGAGAGCAGTCCAGGAGCTGGGTCTGGCAGTTCCACCATGACTGGGGAAGGAGCCACTTTGCTTATGTAATGGGAAACAAGCTTACAACACAGGGCACCAAGAGCGGCTCCCAGTGAAAGCAGTATGCTGTGCAGTGGCTGTCTCCCACGGGAACTGGTTTAACAGTCATGCCCTGCTGTGTTAGCATCCTGTTTCACTAGGAGGGCTTTATAGATCATTCATTGTTATTCCAGTTTAAAAAAAAAAAAAAAAAAAAGATTGTTAATCAAGTCAGGACTGAGCCTCCCATTGAACCAATGGAGAAATTAGGGCAAACATTTGTCCTTTCCAGTCTCAGTCTAAGATGAGTCCCTCAGAAGCATCTTGCTTGGGATGTGATAGCCTGCCCAGGCCACGATGGCCCCCTAACTTGTGGTGAAATGCAAAAGTGAGGGAGAGACTCCAGATCTGGGCGGGATCCATCATTTGGTTTAGACTTTGGGATCTTTGTTGTTTGTTTGTTTGCTTGCTTTTTGATCAGGATAAAGGTGCTCTCTACCATTTTCAAAAATGTTTGTTTTGACCTTAAATTGTGTCACCCCCAGAAGTTTTTTCCTTTTTTCTTTTTTTTTTTTTTGGACTAAGGATTGTACCATGGGACACATTACCACTGAGCTACATCTCCAGCCCTTTTATTTTTTCGAGACAAGATCTCCTAAGTTGCTGAGGGTCTCAGTAAGTTGCTGCAGCTGTCTTCAAATTTGTCACAGGCATATGCTACCATACCTGGTTTATTTATTTATTTATTTATTTCATATTTTTAAAAACTTTCATAGGGCCAGGTGCGATGATGCACACCTGTAATCCCAATGACTCGGGAGGCTGAGGCAGGAGGATTGCAAGTTCAAAGACAGTTTCAGCAATTTAGCGAGGCCCTAAGCAACTCAGTGAGACCCTGTCTCTAAATAAAATACAAAATAGGGCTGGGGATGTGACTTAGTAGCCGAGTGCCCCTGAGTTCAATCCCTGATTTAAAAAAAAAAAAAAAACTCCCATAGGACCACATTCCACACTATGAACAATTTCCAGTGTGACTTCAGCTGGAAACTTTATTAGCTCATTCAAGCACCGTTCGTGTCATTTGACAAAATGCTGTGTCTGTGTGGTAAAAAAATGTGCTCTCAGGGGTACACTATGTGTAACACACAGAGTAATTACTAATTCTACCAACAAGGAGTCAACCTGTTATCACAGCTCAACAGGAAGGGAGCAACTATCCAGGTTAAGTTTTGCAGAGGGGAAAAATAATAGTGTGACATGCCCTGTAAAATTCCTCGTGCTTTTACAATAGAAGTTTAAGAAACATTTTCACACAGCAGAAACACAATATCAGTCATAATATTAAGAAGCATTTAATTAACATTAACTAAAGTAAAATATTTGCTTAACATTAAGAACCTTTCTCATGTAACTAATGTAATCCCCGAAAGTGTGCTTGTTTTAGAGATGAAGTACCTAGGGCTCAGGAGTGTTAGGTAACTTGCTAGTAGCTTTTCAAATGCTCAGGTCAGAGGCTGGACATGACCCAATTCCAGTGCTCCTTCAAACTCATTCTCCTTTTGCTCCAACTCTTCTGAGAAGGGAGCCAGGATTTCTCTGATTAGTATTCAACTCTAATTATGAAAAAAATGACTTCATCCCCTTTCCCCAATCAGATCTTCCCCTGCTCTGAGTTTGGGGTGAAATCATAACTCCATGATGATGCATCTTCCTTCTACATGACTCTCCACCCAAACCAAGCATTAGTGCCTCTATTTTATTGCAATGGATATTTGTGGAAGGAAGAGAGGAGGCAAGGAAAGAAGCAAGGGTGGGAGGAGGGGATCTTAGAAAATTCATCTTCTCTGTCCCACAGCAACTAACCAACTATAAGCTTGGATGTATGCACGCTAGGTGCTCTGCTAGGGTACAAGAGAAGTGCCCATCAAGGATCTCACCCTGAGGAAAATATAGCAAGCAGAGAACAAAAACGGACCAATTAGTGAAGACACACTGTCCGAGTAGGGAGTTTAGAAATAGGTAAGATCAGGGAGACAAGAAAGGTTTTGAGGAGAGAGGAGTTCTAAAGCTGCTGATGTCCTTCCTACTCAGGGAGCGGAAGACTGTGCCTGTCATGTGTGACACAGAAAAGACTTGGTTCTTCATGTTTTACGTGCTTTACGTGCAAACTCCAGAAGATGACACTGGCTACTCCGTGGGCACGAAGCGACTTTGTGAGTCATTGCTAGAATGTCAAAATGGATTTCTTAGTCAGGAAATAGTCTCTGCCTTGGTGTTTATGATCAACAACTAGGACAAACAAAAGTCTAAAGAGCAAAAAGCCAGCACAGAGATAGTCCCCTGAGACGCAGGTGCATGCTCCATTTGCTCTAAATGCCATTGACTGCATCAGGCCTTCCACCACCGTGGTGAAGTGTGCAATCTCTTGATTGACACCCCTGCTCTTTGCTTGGCATCTTACTCAAGGGGGATTGACCAACATTGACCCAAAACACAATGAGCACCCAAGATATCTTATTTTAAAAAAATAATAATTTGCAGAGTAGATCTTTCACTTCCAGGTAAAAATACTACAAAAATTCAGATTTAAGTCATGCTAAGTAATTATCACTTGGCAAAATATAACATACATAGCTTAAAACTTATAATGACATCCATTGAAAGAAAAGTGATTTTTATAATTTGGATGGAAATAGTTTGAAAGAGTGGGTTGATCTTAATCAACTTGTAACCTTAAGTAAACAACTTAGTTTTTTTGGCCTCAATTTTCTTTTTCTTATTTTTTTTAACCTCAATGTATAGTATTTTTTTAATTTTTAAACTATTTTATTTTTTACATGATGGCAGAGTATATTTTGAAATATTACAATACATAGAATAAGTATAACTTGTTCCAGTTAGGATTTCATTATTGTGGTTGTACATGATGTGGATTTACATTAGTTGTGTATTTATAGATGAGGATAGGAAAGACGTCCTGTTATCCCACTCCTCAGGTTATATCCAAAGGACTTAAAATCAGCATACTATAGTAATACAGCCTCTTAAATGTTTACAGCAGTTCAATTCATAATAGTCAAGCTATGGAACCAACTTCAGTACCCTACAACAGATGAATGGCTTAAAAAATGTGGTATATATACATAATGGAATATCACTTAGTCACAAAGAAGAATGAAATTATGGCATTTGCCAGTAAATGGTTGGAACTGGAGAATAATATGGTAAGTGAAATAAGTCAGTCCCAAAAAACCAAAGGCAGAATGTTTTCTTTGATACGTGGATGCTAACCCACAACAAGGGAGGGGAAGAGTAGAAGTTCATTGAATTAGACAAAGAGAAAAGAAGGGAAGGGAGGGAGGATGGGAACAGGAAAGACAGTATAATAGCCTCAATTTTCTAATGTGTACTATGCTTGAGTAAAGGGAGGAATGATTTCCACACTTCTTTCACAACTCTGAAATTCAGTAAATCAAATCTCTGTGTATCCCTGGAGTAGGAAACACCAATAAAAGACACGTAGTCTACTTTTGAGGAACATTCTGGTGCTTGGTATTTTGAATGATCAGTAAAGTAACATCAGCCTGCTCCTCAGAACTCACTCAAATAGAAAGCCATTATCTCTCTTTCTGTAACTGAGATCAACCAAAAGACCTGGAGATTTGGAGATGCTACCAGCAGGTCGTTTTAGTAGTATATGTTTTCCCAAAGTAGAATCAAGTACTTTTTTCCTAAATAATAGTCATCAAATAATTTCACAAGGAGAGAGAGAGAGAGACCATCGTTGAACTAAAAGACAAGATTCCAAGTCCACTCACCACTTAGGTGCACTCTGATTCTTAACACTCAAGGCCTCACAAGTTTGGCTCTCTTAAGAAGGGGATGAGGGAAGGAGAATGTTTTCTGTATCTAGCTCACAGGTTTGCCTGAGGGAGACAGGAGATGGTGTAAAAGTACTTCATAAAATTTAATGTGTTCTACAAATGAAAGGGATCATATTTTTTATTGCAAACCATTGTTCATGTGATTGGAGGAAGCTGGATCTATAAGCTCAAGTAATGGCCTAAACATGTGTTATAAACTTAAGTCAAGAAGTTACTGCCTTTAGCAAAGGAAGCATTATTTTTATTATTATCCTTATTGAGAAGACAAAGAGAGTTCGGTGTGAACAACCTAAAGGAATCTCATCAGAGAGAGCTCCTCCCTCTAAAGGTATAAAACCTTGTGACAACACAGGTAACCAGGCAACTGGAGTGCCTCCTACTTTGAAGCAAGGTGAGTGACAGTGGCATAACTCACCCTTTCCTTAGTATCGGGTGCAACTGCCACCAAGAACAACACCTGTGCCCAGGTGATCACTGTGCCAACGTGGGTCAGCATCTCACTTCCTTGTGATGAGCAATCCCCACAGAGACCTGGAAGGCCCTGGAGAAATTTCCACCTTCAACAGCTCTTGGCTCTTGGAGGCCAGACAGGAACTTCTACATAGAGAAAGAAGTACCTTTCTCGCTTGGGTTGCCACGGTCATGACATGGGGGGGCGAAGAGCCATCAGGCAGACACATCGATAGGACTGGGTTCCTCTTGACTCTCTGCACGTATCACAGGGCAGAACTTTTCCTGAAAATCCTGAAGTTCAGATGTTTACAATTATAGGCAACGAGGCTCAAAGAGCCAGCCTCATGGATCACTTGTGTTTTATTTTTGGTTTTGTTTTCATTAGATGCAACACGGAGCTGAGCCATGAGCCTTCCAGGGAGTTGCACAACTTCGGCTTTTAGAGATTGTGTTTCATGGTCACGGAAAAAAAAAATAATTGGATTTAATAGGTTTTCACAATCATATTATCTACTTAACCTTCCAAGATCATTACTCATTTAATTGCAAGCCCCAAGGAAAGATCATAGGGTAGGGGCTACACTAGACAGTCACGGCGATAAAGAAAACAGATTCTTCACAAATGATGTCAAATCTATACATAACAGCAAAAGTCATTTAAAAATGTTCTGATTTAAACCTCTTGGATTTGAAATAATTGTGCCTGTTGATAATTGTTCCTGTTACAAAATGAATAGTTGCATGTTATATATGATGTTTATGTATTTATACATGAGTACATTTTGCATGTGGTATTCCTGTTGCCTGTGTGTAAACAGATTATATAGGTCAAGAGTGACAAAGTACAAGCCACAAGTCGTGGGTGACAGACTTTTGCTGTTCTTCTGTTGTATCTTTGTTGCAAATACTCTTAAAAAAGATAACTATAACTAGGGATTTCAAGGTCATTAGAACATTGTGCTCCCAACATTCTAATGACCTTGAAATACACACACACACACACACACCGGTGGGTAGCACACAGAAAGCATCACATTTGTAGAGTAAGGGTGCTTTGGTCCTAAAGGGAGTGAATTCTTTGCTTAGCTCATAGAGTACCACAACAGGTCATTCAGGTTGTATGAAGCTTTAATTAGCAGTTCTACAAATTAGAGCATTCTTCAAGCTCCCAAAGATGTTTTCCATCTTGACACTCTCTAAAGGAAAAATCTTAAACGAAAGAATAACTCTCAATCTGGATCTTATTCTCTCATTTATTTCTATGGGATTAAAGCAAAACAAAAGGCCGTTCTTTTTTTTTTTTTTTTTTTTTTTACTCTCTATACAGAGTGTACTATAATTGGATTCCTTGTTCCTGTTCCAACCCAAGGCACTTGGATCTATGATTCTTCTGCCAAGTTTTTTCTCCAAACTGCAATGTCCTTGTTTGTGTTTGCTCCCAGTGTTCCAGGTTACTCTGTCAACCCAAGCTCAAACTGTCCCACATCCTCCCACAGAGGTCTTGTTTTCAAAACACTACCCTAGGAAGACGAAAGCCAAGTGGTGGGTGACAGCTGAGCTTCCAGTTGAGCAGGAAGCTGGCTGATGAAAGGCAATCACACCAAAGTGCAGCGAACACAGCCTCTTCAGGCTCCCAAGAACCAGGGCTGAGCAGGCCTTTCCCCACCCAGGCATGGCAGCTTTCCCCAAGTCCACCCAGAGTCTGACAAGCAAAGAAAGTCACGGGTTTTAGGTCCTCCACAGTGATTTTCTGGAGTAGGTCAATAAAGGAAAGGGAAATAAAGACCTGTATCCTCGGTGAACCAGTTTGCTAATCACTTGGAAATTGTAGTAGAACAAAGGAAAAGTATATACTCCTGATCAACCATTTGTTTCAGAGGTTCATGGAAAGGAAGGAAACCATATTGTCATAAAATTAAAATCTTATTTATTCTGTAAAATGTTAAAAGACCATTTTACATTAGCTGACCCTAATGAGCTGGCCAACCCAAGTAAGATTTGATTGAATTACTATTCTAACCCTCAAAAGGATGTTTTTCAGTAAAAAAAAAAAAAAAACTTCTTTATAAACACATAATAAGATTGGTGTTTGGCTACTTGGTTCATGCTACTGAAAAAGCACCCTAGAAAGAAAATTCTGTACCCCTCAAATTAGTGGTCACTCCAAAGGCACAGGACAGCCACAATCCATTTCAATCATCATCTCCTCCCTACCCCACCTCCAGCCAGTACTGGCATGGCTTACTTTCTTCATCCCTTTTCCATGCAGCACACCTACTGCTGATCTTAGTGTGTCTCCCAGAGCATCATTCCAAGTATCATTTGTGATCCTAAGCTTGTGTAACATTTGGGCATCAGTGTCCCAACAACAGCCATGACCCAGAGATCTCATCAGAGGAGAGCAAAATCTGAGGTTAGCAGGCTTGTGCTCTAGAGGCTCAGAACTCCAGAGGCTTCCAGACCCACTCCACCCTTCCAGGAGAAGGACTCGCCCCATCTCAGTACTCCCTACCCTCACCCTGATCTACATGAAATGTTCTGGAATCATTTACTTTCTACTCTCCCAGCAAGCACCTAAGCAGGGTGGAAAATGATTTTAATAATGCTGGCATTCATTTAAAAAATACATTGAACCTACTTTGTAAAGCTCTGTGCTAGGTGCTGAGGCTATAGAGATGAAAAGACAGGTAGACCTAAGGTGGGTGTTAACAATAGTCATTAAGGTCATCCTAGTTCCTTTGTTCTGACTCCATGATCATTATTAAACTCTTAGTTTTATATGGGCTTTAAAACAGTTTGGCATCCTGATCTCATTTGATCTTCACAACAGTCTTGCTGGATAAGGATTGTTCACGTTGTAGATGAAGAAACTGAGGTTTAGAGGCACTGAGTGATTTAACCCCAAGTCACAGAGCTAGTAAATGGTAAACTCAGGAATCAAACTGAAAACTTGGCTGTCAATTCACTGCTTGCTCCAAGATGCTTGCCCGGCACCTTGAGGATCAAGGTGGGAAGTATTTTTCCAAGAAGTCTTCTAGCAGTAACACAACAACAAACAATTCTTGAACACCTACCATATGCAAACATGTCCTGGCCTCTGGGTAGAAGATGTAGCAATGCAAACATGAATGCAATATTGTCCCTACTCAAAGGAGTTTAGTGAAGGGAAGGGAAAAAAAAAAAAAAAAACAGTGGATGTGAACAATTAATTCAAGGATGTTAATGAACTGAGGGAAAGGTGAAGAGAAAAGTGTCATGTGAGAGTTGAAATGTAAAAGATCCACATTAAACTTTGGGATTATATTGGGGAGCTATCCCTATATCCTATCCAATTTCTCTCAAGCCAACAAACAGAGAAAACGTAGTTTTCCATACAGACTCTCCTATAGGACATAAAGCATGCTGCCTGGCTAACACAAGTGTTCTGTCTTCTGACAGTCATCTCCTAAATTAATAAGTTGGAAGAATGTTTTATTTTAACAACATACAAAAAAATGTCTCTTGGAATTTGGTAACTGTGTGTGAGCACTCAAGAAACTGAAAACTTTCAGAGAAGTGATAAAGCGTTTCAGCTTACAAAGTTAGAAAGCAGACCTTGGGCCATTACCATCATCTGTAAGATATTAATAAAATGGGCACCTCACTTTTCTTCTTGTCATTTGTTTAGTTTTGAAACTTTGCAGTGGAAAAAGGACAAACTGAGTTCACTATCGTTTCTACTGGGATCAGGAAAATTCTACAAGAGTTGACATTGGTCATCCTGAAAGGCTGAGAAAGTGTCACTCATAGCCAACAGCATTAGCTCTGGCAATAAAAGAACTCTGGACTAAATCAAGTGTTCCTGAACTCAGTAACATTGGGATAGCTGTTGTGCAAGAAGGAGGGTCAAAAGGTGTCTCCCTAACATGGGACTCAAGTGTGCTGCCTCTGCAGGGCTTTCGTCATGCAGGGGTACCGTGCTGTGAGACTCGGCCTCACGGTTCTGTTCACTGCCTGAGAGGCCCAAAATGAATTGAAGCACCCCACCAACCCTACTCACTGCTCAGCGTCCACCCTAACTCCTCCAGCTGCCAAACCCAAATGAAGAAGAGCCTCTGTTAACAGAGGGCACATTCTGAAGGCAATGGAGTGACAAAGTACCTGGAGACAGGTGCTCCACTTCCTGAAGAGAAGGCTGGAACAATGACACTGGGAGGCTGAGTACATAGCAGAGGAGAAAGAGGAGAGGTGAGGAACTGGAAGAGAGGAGATGAAATGTGACGCCCACTTGATGAAGATTTCTTACCCTGGGGTACTAGAAGAATCAGGAATTATGCTCCCCTCTCTATGAAGTGTACTCAGTCATTGAGTAAGGAATCATACGTACCTGCCTCTCTGTCCAGAGACTTCAAAAGGAGTCAGCTTCCTCTGTGGATTATCAGAAGAATCATCAGTGGTTTTTAATAGTCCTTGGTTTGTTTTTAAGCTACCCAGAATTCATTTAACACATGTAAGTTTTTAGCTTAAATTAACCATAGATACTTTCTATTGCTTGCAACCAAATAGATTCTAGCTCTTCTCTCTCTGATCTTTTCAACTCTGCACTTCTAGACCTACCTCGATCAACATCTACATTTTCCCTACCTCCTTATTACAGTGAAGAAAACATCCCTTCTCCTGTCAAAAGATAATTCCTTCAATGAACTCTAGACCCTACCTCCTTCCACACTTTCAGGGGCTCCATTCCTTGGATTGTCTTCTTTTCTCTGCACATCAGTCTCTCCCTGCCTTCTGGAGCATTCATGTAAGCCTATCCGCAGACTCTACCATCAACCACCTTATATGATCTTCATCTGCTCCTACACTCCCTACAATCACCAGTCCTCTTTTCTTCATTTCATAGCTACTCTTCTGTATAGAATGGTCTGGACACTGTTCACATTTCCTCCTTTCCCCATTCTCTCAACTCACTCCTGTCTGACTTCTACTCTCCACAAGCCACTGACCCTGGAACTGCTCTTGCCAGGTTACTGGTGACCTCCATTGGATGTTCTTCTGTTCTTGTCTTACCAGAATTATTTGTAATATTAACTTAACTGGCCACACTCTCCTTCTTGAAGGTCCTTCTCAACTCACTCACAGGCTGCTCTTGCTAAGAACAGCAGCTGTGTGATGAGACCTATGGAGCTAGTAGACCCAAGGGAGGAAGGGCGGAAGCTTATTCCCTTCTAACAGGGCAGGACACATGGTTTTTTTAACAACTGAGATGTTTTGCTCCCCTCAATCAACTCTTTTCTAGATATCCCATCACCTAGAATAAAATCCACACCCTTTAAAACACCCTCAAGGAAAACCCCAAATAAATTGGTCCCACCTATATTCCAACATCAGAAGTATTTTCTAGACCTAATCAATGACCTTCATTTTCATTTTGAAACAAGAAGAGCTGCTTGATAGCTGTTTTGCTTTTTGAACCATGTAGTCACTGTCCCATTTAAAATAGGGAAAGGGACCAAAATCTTATCAGCTTTTGAATCAAGCAGATATTTATACACCAAAATCTGTTACCACCAATGAGATTTCAGGGAAAAGCAGACCCTGCCCGTACTGGTTGCTCAATGGTCCTTCAAGCAAACAGAACTGTAAATACCGTCTGATTACTTAGTGCCTAATTATACTGGTCCTGCCAATGCGATTGGTATTTTTTAAAAAAATCATTTCACTGTATGGTCACTTCAACTGAAGACAACATGACACCCTGCCTTATAATCTGTTAGACAGAAGAAACCTCATAAAGTCCAGTACTATGTCCACATAAACCAAGATGAGATTCAAGCCAGCGTTTGAACCTACTAGCCATTTAAGAAATTTGATGAAGCAATTGACTGAAATTAAAGACAAGAGTTAGTGTTACCCCGGCATTACACGAGGCTTCTCTGCCTATTCCCCATACCGTGAGTTTTTGAGATTTGACTGCATCCTGAAAATATATACCTCTACTTTGTTTCACATTTTCGTCTTATACCATTACTCCCAGGAAAATATGTTAACATTTGTGATCAGAACTACATGGGAACTGCTCCAACACCTCAGTCTGTATTGTTCTCATGGATAGCACACGTTACGTCCTTTTGCAAAATCTGTAAACGCAATAGCAAACATTGCCATATTTGACCTGGCCTGTCTGTTTGAAGATACCCATGTGCTCATTAGACCAAGAGAAGAGTGGTTTCCTACAAGGTCAATAGGTGGACCAAGGGTTGTGGTCTTCAATAGAATTAAAATATCTAGCTTTTCCTGCCTTTGCCTCTGGTTTATCGTGGTCCATGATGGGGATTAAGATGCATGATCTTTTTCTGGATGGACATCACTTGACAAAGTTATCCGGGGGTTCATCTAGCCAAATATTCGTCTGGATTTTATCAACTGGTGTGGTTAGGAAAATAAAAGTGATTTCAACAACAAAATACAAAGTCACACACCAACTCCCTCTATAAATAAAAATAGATTTTTTAAAAAACTCAATAACTTTTTTTTAGCCTCTTTTTTCCCTCTCAAGTTAATTTGCTTGGTTATTTTATCTTCTTCCAGCATCTTTTTCCCCAACATCTGGTATAACTGAATTGAAAGAGTCTTTCTTGGTTCCTTTTTCTGAAGAAAATGCACGTAGATGTGACAGTCCTTGTATAATTCAAGACAAGACATTGGACCTACTATATAACTGGCATGGTTACATGATAAAAATTTACCTTTGAGTCACTTGAACTTGGGCTTCAGTGATTGGCTGAGCCATGGAGGTCACAAAGAGAGTAAGGAACAGTCAGAAAATGAATCAAGAGGAATTTGGTAAAAATTCCTAAGAGTTCAACAATTATTTCAGCACTCTAAAACTTATAAGAGAATACCATCTGGCCCCTTCTTCAGAAAGCTCATAACCCAGAAGGGGAAATAAGACCAACTTCCTTTGTGTCTTTCACGGGGTCAAATATTAGTCCTCTGTTCTTAGAATTCAGCACTATTGTGCCTGAAGATAAGCAGAGCTTTAAAATCAGTACATGTCCCTATATAAATGCAAGGATCTGGCTTCCTGGCTTGCTCTTCCACTTGCAGCATATAGCAGCACTTATAGTTTTCCAAGTCTTCCCTATTTCTTTGTCCTTTCTATTATTTGCATTTTGGTGTTTCTTCCCAACTTCGTGGTGAGGAGGAGGGTGAGAATGTGAGGAGTCCCTTGGACTGAGAGGTCCTTGTATCCACTACCAACTAGAATTAAACGTGCCATCCAGCACATTGGTGCTCGAAAAGCAACTGTTTGTTTTCAAATGTAAAAGAAGAGCAATAAACAGGAAGGGGGCCTCAAAAACTGGACGCAGGGGAGTGGTGGGGAAATGTTGTGTTTCGGGAAAATTTACCAATTGAGAATATGAGATCAGATTTGGAGGGTGAGATGCTGGAGTCAGGCAAGTTGGCCAGGAAGGGACGATAATGACCTAGGCCTGCAATGAGAACTCAGATTAGGAAATGGAAAGGAACTCAAGAAGGTAAGAGAGGTATTAGGGGAAAAAAGCAGCAGGGTTTGATGATTTCTGAGTCTGCTGGGGAAAGGCTGTGGGGTGAACAAGGATAGAGGCCAGAGACACATTAAAGACTGCCGAGTTTTGAGCAGGAATGATCGTGAGACTAGGTCCCCCAGAGCAGAAACAAGGAACTAGGAAGGGGAACTGGTTTTGTGGGGGAGATGATGAGCTCAGTTAGAGATTGTTGAGTTTGAGACACTGAGAAGACTTTCAAGTGAAAATGACCAGTGGGCAGTCACAGATATGGGAATAAACCTTGAGCAAGGGACAGGACGTGAGCTGTAAATCTGAGTCATCAGCCGCACATGTTTGCAGCCATGAGAACAGGGACAATCCCCACTCATCGTGGCGCCCAGCAAGAAGAGTGGAGCAGCAAGGACCGAACCTCGGAGAAGAGGGGGAGGGAGGAAGCAATCAAGAGACACGTGGGAAGCTCCAGAAGAACTGGAGAGCTAGCAGGAGAAAACAAGGAGGAATTTCCATGACTAAGAATGGAAAAGTAAAAGAGAGTCACAGAAGGGACAGCGAGTATGAAACCAAAAGAAAGGACACTGGAGGTTACAGTGGCAATGGAGGGTTTCTAGGAGCCAATCTGGGTAAAGAGGTTAAAGAGGAGGAGACGGAGACTGGATTTAAAGGAGTGAAGGAGGGATTGGACAGAGGGGAAGCAGAATAAGAACCATATATTCAAAAACCTTACCAGAGAAAAGAAATGAAATGGCTAGAGGACAAAAGCATACCTTCATATGTGTGGGGAATTCTTTGGAAAATATTTTATCATATTTGTTAAAGGAAGTATTTAATTCATACATCTCTTGCTGACTGATGTGGCAAGGAGAAGTTCAGACAGATTCATTATCCATGAAGTGAAGCTTAATACTCCTTCCCTCTTACACAACCACACACACACACACACACACACACACACTTTTTAAAAATTCCCAGACCTCTTCCCATGCCACAAATGCTGGATTCCTCAGAATCTGGCTTCAAGTCCGGCGCAGTGGCGCACGCCTGAAATCCTAGTGACTAGGGAGGCTGAGGCCGGAGGCTCACGAGTTCAAAGCCAGCCTCAGCAAAAGTAAAGTGCTAAGCAACTCAGTGAGACCCTATCTCTAATAAAATACAAAAAATGGAGCTGGGAATGTGGCTCAGTGATTGAGTGCCCTGAGTTCAATCCCTGGTTTTACCCCCCCATCCCCCGCCAAAAAAAAAAAAGAATTTGGGCTTCAAGATAAAATCAAATGGACGCTTTCCTCAAATGAGCCATCTGGACTTCCAAGGTCCCTGGCAAGCATGCTCTTACATGGGCATTTTATCTCAGCCTCTTGCTTGAGTGTTTTCAATCCACTTTTTAGGTTAAAGGGACTTCATGTTCAGTGTGCATGTTCATCCTCCAACTAGTCTTGCCATATTAGGGGCTTTTAACAGAATGACTAATTCTGTCATTCTTGAATGGTCAGTCCTACCATGGTTTCAACACAGTCCTGGAGAAGATGGAGAAACCCAAAGAACAAACTGTTAAGCCTGTGCCAAGAAACAGCAAGAACGCTCTGACCAGAGTCTCCATGTTTCATAGGACCATCCATGTGTCTAAAGACCATCCAGGCTCCCGTTTCCCTGCCCTTTCCTTGTCCCAAAATGTAAATACCTTATGTCTTTCCAAGGTTAAGGAAATGTGACTTATTAAGTAGAACACATATGTGCTGTGCATGTCGTTTTTTTTGGAACCAGGGATTGAACCTAGGGACACTCCACCACTGAGCCACATCCCCAGCCCTATTTTGTATTTTATTTAAAGACAGGGTCTCACTGAGTTGCTTAGGGCCTCGCTAAGTTGCTGAGGCTGGCTTTGAACTCACAATCCTCCTGCCTCAGCCTCCCAAGTCGCTGGGATTACAGGCGTGCGCCACCATGCCCAGCTGTGCATGTCTTTAATATCATTTCAGACCTGGCACCCATTGTGTTGCTCTACACGAAGCCAAATATGGATTTGAATACAGAAGATTGACTTACCTAAGTTTAGTTTGGAAAATAAAAAATATTTTCCCTAAACCCAAGAATAGTAAAAAAGCAGATAATTTCAGATAAAGAAATAGAATGTACCCATTATTTTTTTATTCCAGGTTTATTACATTCTAACATATACAAAGAAAATTACACACATTTTAAGTTTAGAGCTTAGTGAATTTTCAAAAATGAGCTCTACCATGGACCAAAACCCAGGTCAGGAAATAAAACAGGAAGCCCTTTTAGAAGTCTCTTCCAGCCCAGCGCAGTGGCACACACCTGTAATACCAGCTATTCGGGAGGCTGAGACAGGAGGATTGTGGGTTCAAAGCCAGCCTCAGCAAGGGCAACGTGCTAAGCAACTCAGTGAGAACCTGTCTCTAAATAAAATACAAAAGAGGGCTGGGAATGTGGCTCAGTGGCCAAGTGCCCCTGAGTTCAATCCTGGGTTCCAAAAAAACAAAACAAAACAAAACAAAATTGTCCCTTTTATAGCCCTTCTCTGTTATTATCTCCTTACAAAGAAGTCATTTGCTGACTTCAAAACCATGTATTAGTTTTGCCTGTTTTTCAGATTTGTAGAAATAAAATTTTAACATATAGATATTCTTTGGGCCTTGGTTTATTTCTTTCAACATTCTGTTAGTGAGATTCAGGTCCATCTATGTTGCAATTTGTCATAGTTTGTTCGTTATATAAATATACTGGAATTTCTTTATCTAGTCCTCTGCTGATGAAGATTTGAGTTGTTTCCAGCTCTCTGTTGATGGACGCTTGAGTTGCTTCCAGCTTGGGGACTATTGCAAATAATGCTACTGGGAACATTCTAGTTGTCTGGTGCACATGCATTTATTTCTCCTGGGTGTAAATGTAGAAGTGCAATGCTGGGCGATAGGACATGCATATATTCAGCTTCAGGAGAGAGTGCCCAACAGTCTTCTAAGGTGTCCTAACTACTTAACCTCCCACCAGCAGGCAATTGACCTGCAATTGCTCCTTGTCCTCATCAGTATTTGGTATTGTCAATGTTTTTAGGTTTTTTTGTTTGTTTGGTTTTTGCCCTTCTGATGACTTTGGCACTTTTTGAAATCTCTGCAGACACCATAATATGGGGAACAACAGCATGGCTATTCTTAGTTTTCAGTGAACATTACTAATATTGAGAGCTTCTCATTTTAAGAATTTACAATTATAAAATTATCTGTTCCAGTATCTTAAACTTACTTTGCATTACATTGAAGGGGATTTTACTGTCTCTAGTTTAAAAGTCATATGGTTCACAGGATAAACTGAAGTGCTAAAGTCCCTCCACTCTACTTCCAGATGTATAATAAATTAAAGATAGGAGAAGGAAGAGAGGAGGGAAGGAAAGAAGGAAGGAGAGAGGGTGGGATGGGAAAGGAGGGAGGGAGGGCAGCCACTGTGGATTCTCACTAGCCAAAGGGATGTCATGAACATGACAGTTTTCAACAATAAAAGGGGACAGGATCTGTAGGAAAATGTTTGATTGGCTTTAATTCCCATGCAATTATATTATTCTTTGGAGGATAACCATGCAATTAATTAGTTAATTAATTACATGCACATATGCATACATACACATATATGTGTATTTATGTACATGTAAAATAAAATATAGGTATGAAATGAATGAAGAAAAAAACACTGACATCTAAGACAATCATCCAGACTGAGTATCTCTCCAATGTTCTGAATATTGCTTGATTTGGCGATGGCTTCCGGGAATGCCCCCAAAATGCCTATAATCTTCAGTCATCACTTGAATTAACGATGTACAGCTCCAAAAGTCCCAAAGTTTTTCAGGAGAAAAGACAAAGGGAAAAGGAACACACCACCAGTTACCTAGGCCTATGCTTGGCTCTACATCTCAGTACAGACCCTGCTTAGAAGACAGTTTCAAAGCCAACCCCCTTGGTGACTTTGCTTTGTCTCCTTAAGATCCAAACACGCAGAAAAGTCCAGATCCCTAAACAAATATGGATCCTCTTCAATCATCCCTGGCCACGCTGCTTTCAGCCCTATCACAATGACTTCGGCGTTCACCTGGTGTCAGAGCTTTGGTGTACCTGTAAATTTCCCAAGCAGGCTGTAGGATGTGGAAGGGGAAAGACAGGTCTGTTCATCTTTTCCTTATCCACAGTCATGAGCCTTTTTCAGGCACAGAGCCATGCCTGAGAAAACTTACCGAAGTGAACTGACCCTCAGGCTGAACTAGTTATACTGAGAATGATGTGTTGTCTACAATATAGAGAAAGTAGGTGTCTTTTCTATAATGTAGAACCATTTAGATCCTGTTTCTATCATTTTGGATACTTCCACTCTTTCAGCACACACACACACAAATTCTCCCTCTCTTAGAAAATACTCATAAGCCCTGAAAAAAATCATCCTTTCACTGACATCACAACCTGACTAGCTTCACCCCATTAGAAATGGAAGCACAACTAAAAGTAGAAATTTGGGGAAAGGTTAGAACTGACAGATGGAGCAGAGAATTCTACTCCTACCTACCGCTAGCCAGCGATGTGGCCTTGCCTTTTGGGTTAATCTTCTCATGCAGTAGGAAGCCTCTTAGTTTCCTTCAGTGATATTACAAAGGTGCACATCTCCATCATTTCTCAGAAGGAAGGCGCTTCCATCACTCTTTTCCCACTTTCCACCAGGACACCATCAAAGCCAGAGCAAGATCTGATTTTCTGTTTGCTCAGACTTGCAAGTAGGTTACATCCCAGCTCCGTTTATTAAATAAAAGCGTGGTGGGAACACTTCCTGTCTGTTTTGGCAACAAAGCATTTGGAAATACGAACTCAACAACTAAGCTTTCAGCACTGAACTCTCACTGTCCCTTTCTAATCAGAGGTGCTTTGATCATTAGAAAAGGAAAAGGAGACCCTCAAAGTCAAGCCAGATAAAACCCAGCACCAGAGGAACCAAGCAGATAGAGTGTTATAAAGAGCTCAGCAATTCTTCCCCTTTCTGAATCTGAAGGATCACAATTTCCTAAATGACTTTTTGCCAGATTGTTACACATGACAGCAGCTGAGGTCTTGGATTTCTCCTAATCCTAAACCAGTTGGATCTTTAGGAGTCTAAGGAGATTTTCTCCTCAGACCTGTCTGATCCACCATGAAGTCTGTAGCAGTCCCATGTGTGAGCCTGCTTGCCTTTTCCTCAAAGCCAGGATAAAAGAGTTCACTCTGGGCTAGCAAGAGACATGTACTGAAGTTTATTTTTTCAGTGCAAAGTAAAAACCTGGATGCAGAGACTGAGAGAATGTTGACTGAACAAAATATCAGGGAAGCTGGTACCCTTCCAAAAAGCATCAATTTAAAGGTGAGCCTGGATGTTTTAGCAAGATACCAGGAGGAATTCCAACATATTCCAACATATTCTTTTTTTTTTTTTTTTTTTTAAGAAAAAAGGAAAAAATTAATTCTGGATTCTAAGATCAGGATTGAGACTCTGATCAGAGCATGTTGCTTGCTCTCCCTGCCCCCACCCCACCCCAGGCTGAACACTGCCAAGCGACGGATGTTCAAACTGTTGGTGTTCTCTGCAAAATCTGTCCATTGCACTTGGGTGGTGGTTGGCTCTGCCGCTCTCCAACACCTCTGCAATACCGTTTGAAGGTGGTGGTGGTGGTGGTGGTGGTGGTGGTTTTAATGCTAAAATTTGGGTCCAGCTGAAGCTGTGTTCAGAGAGTAGAAGAACATGTCTGGCCACAGAGCCCAAGGAGGTAGGGAGGGTGACTTTCTCTGTAGTTGTGTGTCCTAGATTTTCAGAAATGATTACATTCTGAGGACTCAGAGGCAGCTCACACTTTCAAGTCTGAATGCTGACTCATGTCCTCCCCTCCAGGGCAACGGAAAGGAAGGGTGGAGTTGGAGGTTCTGGGGTTGAGGAGCAGGGTAGGAACTGGCAGGGGGTTGACCAGGAGCAAAAAGGGATCAAGGATGCCCACAAGGCTCCTTCACCAAATGCAGGCCTTCCAATTTTCATCAAGACTCATGAAACCCGATGGAGGAGTCTGCAAAAGTTGCCCCATGGCACATTTTCATTCTTTTCAGTCCACTCCTTTTCTTGTTTTCCTTTGAGACCCACATAATTAATAAAAGGGAAGGGAAAACATCAAGAGGCTATTTCTGTCTTGTTTGCAAGGATGGGTGAAATGAGTCAAATAAACTGAGGGGAAAAAAATCCCCCCTAAGGATGATCCAGAAGGGAATCTTTGCTGAGACTTCAAAGTGTCATTTCCTCCAGCAACTTAAAAGGTTCAGGGATGTCTGTCCAGAGTTCACTCAGCTGGCCATCCACAGGGACTTGAGTAGTTTCATCTTTTAACTAGTCAGCAGTTTAACAGTGTCATGGAGCTGACAATCGAAAGGAAGGGCACACACTCTTTCCTAGTCTCGGGTGCCACAAAGGTTCTATCAGGAACATCACCGGTGCTAGGCCCAGAAACTAACTTACCTCCAGGTAAGTTACTGCCACCCTGGACAGGAGGAAGTCAGCATTCGTGTTATGTTTCTGGTATGTACTGATGTGTCTTCCACACAACTATGGTTAATTTTTGGTTATTTTCCTGAATCAAATAATCCCTTTGTGACCACTGATTCATCTGTTTAATAAGTATTTTTTCTATGCTTTCAAAGTGATAGGAACTGAGGACCTGGAGCTCAGGTCTATTGGAAGTCTAAGATCAAGATTCATACACATCCACACTCAGATGTGTGTATTTAAATCCCACCATGTGAAAGGAGTTTGGAAATGAGCAGGATGTGATGATAGGACCGAATGAAGGAGGACGGTGTCAGCAGAGTAGAGGAAAAGATGCTCTCTGCTGCTGCCTGGTGTAGATGACTAAGACAGGCAGGGTCTCTGATCTTTACACCTGTGCCCACCCCAGTGGCAAATGGCCCACACAATGAACATTTAATTGTGTGGCCCTAAACTTCACCCCCACTCACTACAGGTCCTCTTGGGGCCGACATTTGATTGAAGCCCTGGCTGTGCCAATTGTTCAGCTGCTACTGCTTGATGACTCTGAAATGCCCCACCTCCACCCACTGCCTGCTCCATCCCCAGGACTTCCCCATCATTCAGCAAACAAAGAGGTTTATGCTGGAGGCTTTACGACCTTATTCTGGCACTCTCACTAGTTCCCATTCGGGTCTGTGAGAACTAGGTTTGTCCCAGCCATTAAGTATTCCAGGAATGGTCCCTGCCCTTAGAATGGGGGCAGGGGCGGGGCATGTGTGTGTGTTGGGAGAGAGAAAGCACGTGCTCAGCTGGCTTAGAAACAGCCAGCCAGCTTGGGGAAAGTGGTTTAAGATTCTAACAGTACTGTTCTTTTATCACTTTAATTATGATTATCAAATAGTATCTAAAGTGTCTCCCCCACTCCAAGTCCCAGAAGAGAATGGCAGAGAAATTGAATAGATATAATTTATAGCTTTTAATGTTATATGCCTAAGATGTATAAAAAGGTAGACCATCTGCAAAAACTGGCATTGGGTGCGAGGAGATAGACATTTGAGTTATCACAGCAGGTGTGTTTGGAGCAAGGACAGCTATATCAAAGTCCACTCTTTGCTACTGGGAACACTACCCAGCATTCTGGTGTCTATGTGCTAAATTCTCCAAACAATGAAACTCTTCAACTGTAGAAACAGGGAGAAGTAGGAATAGAAAAAAATGTATTAGTTATCCTTTGCCTATACAATTATAAAACAAAGTTCCATGTTGAAGTATTACTATGAAAATAATAGAAAAAATACATGTTTACTTTAAGGGGCTCGAGATATACTTCATAGTTGAGTGGATTTTTGGAGATCTATAAAAACAATCATAAGTGAATCATTTTGCTCTCTGTGACTCCTCATTACTGAACTGAAGTCTGGATTTCCTTGGTTGATATAAGAAAGTTCTTTGCAATCTCTGCTCTTTTTTCTTGTTCTTTCTCCTTGTCAAAGGCTTCCCAATTCATTTGAACTTCAAGAGCACCTGGAACCTACTGTCCTATTTCTTCTTTGCTGCCTCTCTGACATGTCCCTAATGGAAAGTCTCTTTCCTTTCCTGTGACTTAGCTAAACCACATTCCAGAATTCTCTCTCAGCAGAAGCAAACAATAACAATGAACTTAGGGTTATAACCATGGCAGGAGTTCTTCTTTGTGGCTTTTTATTTTTTAAACACATACTAATTGTACATATTAAGGTGTGATATCATCATATATGCACACGGCAGGCAGTGATCATGTTCAACTACCTTCTCCCCTCATCCCCAGCCAGTTCTCTCTTTCTTTCTTTTTTTTATTCTTTTTCTTTTTTTTTTTTTTTTAATAACAGGTGAACCCACGGGCACTTACCCACCGAGTCATATCCCCAGCCCTTTTTTGTTTTTTCATTTTGAGACAGGGTCTCACTAAGTTGCTTAGGGCCTTGCTAAGTTGCTGAGACTGGCTTTGAACTCTTGATCCTCCTGTCTCAGTCTCCTGAGCCTCTGGAACTACATGCATGTGCCACCATGCCTGGTGTTCCCAGTCAGTTCTACATTCAGGTAGACTTTTTTTCACAAGTGAGAAAACATGCATTACTTTGTCATTCTGTGTCTGGCTTATGTCACTTCATATAATGTCCTCCAGTTCCATCTACTTTGCTGCAAATGATAGAATTTCATTTTTTCTTCATAGCTGAATACATAAACCATTTTTATCCATTCATCTGTTGAAGGGTACTAGGCTGATTCCCCTATCTTAGCTATTATGAATGTGAGGCAATGAACACAGATCTGCAGGAATCTTTTTGGCATGCTGATTTCATTTCCTTTGGATATGTACCCAGGAGTGGGATAGCTGGATCATATACAGCATCTTTCTTATCAGAAAAAGTGAACAACTTAGTCTACAATCCACCTTGCCAGTTTTATAGATATGACCCTGCCATTAATGTGGGAGTTCTTTATATGGAGCTGAGAGCCAGTAGCAGGGCTACTGGGGTAGCAGGACCAGCCATCCAGTGGAGTCTGCGTGTCCCAGGGGTATCTGTTAGCAGCTCTGCCACTCCCCTGTCTGTGCTTTAGTCACATTTATTCTGCCTTGCCCCATCCCATTGCTCTTCCTCGTCTTTGCCTAGGCCTCTACTCCCTACTAGGATTGCTCAATTCAGTACTTCAGTTAATTTCAATCCAACTCATGTAATTAGGTAGGAGGATGTCCATGAAAGCACTTTGTAACAGGTAAGGTGTTTTACAAATATAAGTTATTACCAAGCACTAATTATGTACTGTTCTCTTTGCTGGGGTATACGTGGGAGTGGTGAGGGAAAAAAAAATAAAAAAAGATTAAAAGCCTTGGCCTTGACATTCCAGGAACTTGGTGTTTAATAGAGGAGATGGAAGATGTTTAAGGAAAATAAGAAGACAAAAGCAAGAATTACAGACCAGGGTCATGAAAGTGGTCCTCCAAACCTCCTGGAGCCACGGTCAGACCCTTCTCACTCAGGGCTTTGTCGAACATGAGAGAAGTGGATCCCTTCCAAACAGAAAGGAACCCCATCAAATGGATGCTAACTTTGAGAAGGACAAATGAGAGCCCTGATCATCTCGCCATATCCTCAACCCTCCACAATGTTAAATTTGAGAATGAAATGTCCAAGTTGTATCTGTTTTGAAAGACGTCAAGTTACACACGAAGTCCTTGAATGAATATGTGCCTGTGCACATAAAGGTGACAAGTCCCCTTCAGTCTGGTTGAGGACTGAATCTAAAGGTTTCTTTGGGCCATGGAAAATAGCCTGGGAGTGGGGGTGGGAGGGGGCATTCTTTTCCAACAGAAGATGCAAACACTCTGTTAAATGAAAGGTGCATTTAGAAGGAATGTGGTTCCCATACATCACCTGTGATTAGCTTTGGGGCAACTTTCATGGACAGGAAGACTTCCATTCAGGAGCAGACAATTCTCCTGATTACCATGGGTCTTAGGTCATCCCCTGACAATGGGAACAATGCCCCTCATACCTATGGAGGAAACTCCATCAACCAACTCAGGTGTGCAGTGAAGCATTGGAAGAGTCATTGAAGGTGCTGTTTACTCTTGTTGGGGTTTTTGTTTTTTCTTTCTTGGATGGGGGTGGATAACATGATGTCTTTTACTAGAACCTACCTCTGGGAGATTTTTGTTTTTCTGTTTGGGGCTTTTACCAGTTCTGTATTCAAAGACCAAAACAAAACCCCTATTTACTTTCTGTCCTGGAAAATGTCAGCTCTGTTGAGCACTTCCTAGAATGTCCTCCCCTCCCCCACCCCAGCAGGTTGAGATGTCAACCTTTCTCCAGCCCTGAACACCTAAAGCCACGCTCTTATTCTAAGAGGTCACTGGGTTCTCCTAGATGTGTCTAAATAATTTTCTCCTTAACTTTTGCATTTCAAAAATTGCAGAGAACCAAATCTCTTGCCTGTCTGAGATAATTTCGTCAGCTATGATTTTCCTAAAGCAGGAATCTGTATTCAAATATGAGAGCAAGAGGAAATTTTAGCATAGGCATTAAAGGGGGAAAAAAAGAAAAGAAATAAAGAAAAGGGGTGAATAAGCTGAAAATTGCTACAAAGCTTTAGCCTTTCCAAAAAAAAGAACAGAACTGTATCTAATCAGATTCTCACATTATAGAGAATTTTCTAATCACACCTACTGTTTTCTCCCCTGGATACTGACCCCAAATTACCACTTCTTTGATGAAGTTCAAAAACTGGCTATTTCTTGAGTGACTGAAAATGGAAGTGTGGGGGGAGTGGTATCACACTCTAATTTGTACTCAAGGCAAAACTAGCCACCACGATATCTGAAAGAACTAGTTAGTGAAATAAATCTCCCAGAAGATGTAGAAGAGAGGGACTAAGAAAAGGACAGTTTTCAGATTCCTCTTCCAGATCTACAATGTGTTTAGCGGGCTAGTCCTGCTGAAATTAGATCAAGACAGATAGAGTCCATGAGACAGAAAATAGGATCAGGCAGCACATACAGTGCATTTGGGGGCCAAAGACCTTAAGAAGGAAGGTTCCTCATCACTCTCAGGTGAACCGGGGTGGGGGTGAGGACGACTCAACAAGCCCTTCTGGCAGCCACCCACATAGAAAATTTTGTACTTCTTACCATGGAAATACTAACTTAGAGGAAGGGAACAGACCCCTGGGGACTTCCATCCTAATGCCTTTCTAAAAGGGAAATGCCCAGAAGTAATCCAAAAAGGAAAGTACTGGCAAAAGGACTTGTGCAGAAATGCCAGCAGAATCAGGGCACCAGATGTGCCGGTGCAAGCTGGACTTACCGGGGAGGCTGGGGAATGGCTCTCTCACCATCCACAGCACATCTGCCCTGGCACTCCTTAGCCAGGGCCCACAGCTTCCTGAAAGATCGCACTGCCGCGCACAGCCCTGCTCAACATGCATAGACTCCCTCCCGCTCCTTGGGAGTCAATCTTACCTACAACACTTAAGATCCCCTTTGATCCCAAATGTATGAGCTGGTGCTAAGAACTAAGGACTAGACCCTATTGGACATCCAGGTTATTCTGAAGCTAAATCCCTTCATCACAGAATAAATCTCCAACTTTCACTTTCTAAAGTCTCATAAAATAGGGGCAATTGGATGGGTAGCCTTGGAGGACTGCTAACAAACTTCCCCCATATGTAATATCTCCCTATTTCTTTCCCTTCAAAGAGAATTTATGAAAGAGTTTTCACAAAGTCATATGGAAAATATTGAATTCCATATCCATTCATTTCCTTTTGCAAACACCACCACATTTACCTCAGGTTGACACCACTGGGCATACTCTCAGGACGCCCTGCTGATTTAATGATGTGTTTTCTCTGGGTCCCAGGTGCGCATATGTTCCAAGTTTAAGTTAAGCTGGAGAGACTGGTAAAAGGACCACAAAACATGTATGTCTTCCCCAGTTCTAGTGGTTGAGACTGAAGTCGTTTAAATGTTTACCTACAGATGGAGATGAACAATTTTTGCCATTTTAGCTCATAATGATCCCGAAAGGGGGTTGTTCTAAAATCAAAGGCAAAGAAGAACTACAAAGAAAATATACTTCCTGGAGAGGACATAGGTAAGAATGTTTAAACTCCCAGTTCCAAGGGCAACTTTGACTCTCTGCTAGCTATCACAGAATTTTTCCAAAACAACCATCTCATCTGAAACACAAAGAGGGTGGACTAACAAATTTCTATAGCTCCTTCCACAATTAAAAGCCCATGGTAAGTTTTCTTCACATAAATATTCTATTATCCACAGCTGACCTTTCCTGACTGCCCACTGCAGCCATGGCCTAGCCCAGAGGGACTCCTGGCTTCTGAGAACTGAAACCTGCTGTGTTCCAAAGTCACATTTGAATGTCTCTTTTATTTTTAATTGCCTCCTCCTCTTCTTCTCCTTGTAAGTACAGATCATCCAGAGTTTACTCTGTAGTTGATTCAGCCAAAAATCACCTGGCAGTTGTACCTCCTATCCTGGGTGGCGTGCCACACACATAATAATAGGACATGACACACCAAGAAACTTTGAAACCATCAAGATGAGTGGTCTCCAGAGTCTCCCAGAGGATATACAAGGCCAGCCATTAGCATGGCGGGAGTTGGACCATTTGTTTTTATTTATTTTATCATGTCCCTTTTAAACTTCTATTTTAGGAGTCTGTTTTATAATGCACATATTAGAACATTACAGACATATATTATTTATAAATGAGTATACATCTATCAAAGTGTGTGTGTGCTAAATTTCACTACTGTTTCTTATAGGAGGATATGATCCAAAAGAAAAAATTTGAATACTCATCATCTACGACCTGTAACTGAGTTCCATCTACTACCTGTTTTTGTAAATAGTGTTATAAGGGCATAGCCATATCCCTTCATTTACATAGTGTCTTAAGTCTCTTTTCACTTAAGTGGCAGAGTTCAATAGTTGTGTCACAGACTGTATGGCCCACAAATCCTAAAAATATTTACTACCTGGCCCTGTACAGAAAAGCTTCATTGACCCTTATCTAGACTAACCCCATTTTTGTGATGAAGGAATTGAAGCCCAGAGATGTTGAGTAATTGGCAAAGCAAAGCCACAGCCATGGTTGTCCTTCAAAGCATCCTTCAGCCAATGCTTTGTGTACTGCACCACATCATCATCTTTATACTGGGGTTCTTTTAAGTCTCTTGACATTCAGACTAGGAGATTACTAGATTAAAATTCCACTTCACCTGCAAAGGGCTGCTGTTACCTGAGCTCATCTCTCAGCTTCCTAGGGCTCCATCCCCTCAAGCTGACTTTCATCAGCTTCCCTAGAGCCACAGTGGGTGGCCTGCCCCTGCCAAGAGATGTGTCACACTCCTCATCTGCTATTCAGCCCAGAGGATCATCTGTTGTTTTTCCTCCTTTTCCTTTACACACTCTAATTAATACACTATATTTCTTGAAACACCTGGAGATGCAGCACTGATAATGTGGTTATTTATTTGGGTTATCCCACAGGGGATAGCATTGGTAAGATCATGAAATCACTCAGGACCCTCCAACCATGGAGTCATCAAGGGATCACACGCTGCCCAACAAATGTCCACTTCTTCAACCCTGTGAATTCATAGTCATTAAGACAAGCAGGTCTTGGCATGGGAACCCCTTTTCAGGAAGTAAATTAGTCTGGAGCTGTGTTTCATGCTAGAACTACTTGCAGCAGTGGTCCTCTAAGGGTGGCCCCATACCCGCAGAATCAGCATGACCTGGGAACTTAGAAATGCAAATTCTCAGGCCCGATCCCCCAATTACTAAATCAGAAACTCTGAGGGTGGCCCATAGAAATCTGTTTTGACAAGTCCTCTTGTTGATTCTGATGCTTGATAAAATTTGTACGCACCAATTTAAGGAATTTGGCATTGCAACTCAAGACCAGGAGCCAGGAGGAAAGGACCTCTCTCCGGCCACCACTGCCCTCCCAATATTCATGGCTCCTTTATATTTGCAAAACTCCAGGAAAAGACTCTGTTTCCTATTCTTCAGTAAAGCAATAAATATAAGAGCAAGCTTTGGACACTGAATGGAAAAAGAAATTCCAACTTTCCACGTGACCATAAGACCTGACCAACAATTATGGTCACTTGGTATCACGGACTCACTATATTTTGTTTTCTCTTTGTGGGAAGGATACCAGGGGTTGAACTCAGAGGCACTCAACCACTGAGCCATGTCACCAGCCCTGTTTTGTATTTATTTAGAGACAGGGTCTCACAGAGTTGCTTAGCACCTCGCTTTTGCTGAGGCTGGCTTTGAACTTGTGATCCTCCTGCCTCAGTCTCTCAAGCTGCTGGGGTTACAGGCATGTGCCTTCAAGCCTTGCTATATTTTGTTCACTGCTTATCATGGTCCTTTTAAGTACAAAATTCTATGTAAAAAATAGATCTCTCTCAGTGAATACTTAACCAACACTACAGGGTTTGAAGAATAATGGAGATAAGTTGCCAGCTTAAAAAGTCACAAGCAAACAAATATTATGACAATCTTAATCAAGTGCTTTGAAAGAAAAGAACAAGTTGCTCTTGGGATGTTTCATGGAGAAATCTGACCTATATGGGACTGTTGGGGGTGCTTCCCTGGGGAACTGACATTTGAGTTTGTCTGCAGAACATTTTTTTTTAAATGGAAGAAAGCATTGTCCATTCAAAAGGAAAAGTGCGTGTGAAAGTCCAATAGCAGAAGGAGAATGATATTTTGAAGAACTGAAAGCAGACCAGTGGGCTGGAGCTCAGAGGGTGAATGTGGCATGAGAGAGGGTAAGGGAAGCAAGATGCACCCACACTGAAGATTTCGTTAATTGTTGTAACAGTGGCTACCACGCGGGATGCTGTGCGGAGAACTGGAAGGGAAGTAGAATGGAGTGAACACTGTAGTTTTCCAGGCCATGAAGGTAGTTAGAGCAGGAAGAGGTAAAAAGAATTAGACACATTTTAGAAAATATTAATGCAATAGCTATACAGAAGAGTTGGTGACATGGAGTGTGGACAAGAGGAAGTGGTCAAGGATGATTCCTTAGTTTCTGGTGTAGAAAAATCAGCTACTGCTCATAGAGAACATACTGAAAGAGGAGCACGTAGCAGGTTGGTGTAGGTGTGGAAAGACTGTGAGGTCTGTTTTGTATTGCTATAACAAAATATTCAGTGGTGGGTAATGTATAAAGAAAAGAGGTTTATTTGACTTATGATTCTGATGACTGGGGGGTCCAAACAGCAAGGCACCAGCATCCTAACACAGGTTTCCCTGGCTCTGTCACAGCAGGGTGAATAAAACAAAAAGGAAATCTGCTAAATGCAGAAGGAGCACACATGCAAGCAAGAGAATGGGGAGGCAGCAAGCTCACTCTTTTTTATAACAACTCACTCTTGTGGAAACTTGGCTTGAAAACCATGCCACAGAAGAAAAGCATCAAGCAATATCAAGTACAATTCATCTTCAGCCTCCTTAGACTGAGTCCAAGGCTTAACGCAACACTGGGCACCTGTACAGAATGGAAACCCTGTAAAAGCAGTAACTGACACAATAACACAGAAGCTGCTTTCCATTCACAAATTTCCTTCCGACAACAGTTCCTAAAACCTCCCACCTGGTCTGCTAAACTTCATGTCAAAACTTATCTATATCCCAAGGATTGACACAGTGAGGTGTAAGGACCTGGCCAAGATAAAACAAGTTGGGTAGGTCTTGAGGACAGAGGTCATTTGCCAGGACAGCACCTATATCTTATTCTTCTTTTGTCCCCATCAATACAAATAAAAGTTAGAATATGAGCATTCTGGGGTACACCCTTTATTGACTGGGAGGTGATATGAAGGAGCAGAAAATACATATAAAAAGTAATTGATGGTTGGGGATATAGCTCAGTTGGTATAGTGCTTGTCTTGCATGCACAATGCCCTGGGTTCAATCCCCAGCACCACAAAAATAAAATAAATAAATAAACAAATAAATAAATCACATTGTTACTTTCTGCCTTAAAAAAAAAACTAATTGAGTTGTATAATTAGGATTTGAATACCTTTCTATATATATATTATACTTCACCAAAAATACATGAACATAAATATTGTTAGATTTAAAAATGTTTACCCTTTGTTGCCAGACCTGAGGCTTCCACAAATTGTGTCAAACTAATAACTTCATTTTAACTTTAATTTGCATGATTCTTTTGTCAAGAATGAGTATTGGTGGGAGTGGTTGACCCTCAAGGCCTGAACGTGTAACTCCCCTTTTCTGTACAAGGCGCTTCAGACATGTCAATTGCATTTATTTAATCATCACAGGAATCCAATGTGGTGGTTATCGTCATGCTCGTTTCACACATAAGAAACTGAGATTCAAACAGGTTTAATAACTTACCATATGTATCTGAACCCAAAGCCAGTGATCTTCTCAGTTAAACCAAACAATTAATTAAGAACAGCGCCCAGAGAGAAATATAACCAACTGTCAAGTTCCATCCATGTCCAAAGCCAAGACACAAGAAAGATGTGTCAAAAAGGAAGGCAGAAAAAGGGAAAGTACCCAGACTGTTGAAATAGAGTTTGCACATGTGTAGGAAGCTTGTTGAAGATTGTTATGCATATAATATGTTTGAAAAAGTAAATCACACAGTGGAGGCTGGGGATAGCTCATTGGTCAAACGCTTGCCTAGGGTGTATGAGGCCTGGGTTTAATCCCCAGCACTTGGTGGGGTGGGGGAGTGGTTAAATCACCTGGAAAGAAGGCACAAAAAGAGAATTTTAACTATTAAAGAAGAAGACAAGTCAGTATAACTTTTGGCCACTTTTGAACCTGAAAAGTACAGCCAGAAAGAAACGAGACAAATTTTCTCCAACAGTTTTATTAGATTATTATACAATTATTTTTAAGTGAGTGCAGCATATCATTGGGTTTTTGCTCACCTTTTCTAAATGTGTTTCTTTGAGTCTGATCACCTGCCAAACTCTGATGCAGATAGTTGATTATCTTTCATATTTTAGGTAGATGATCCACAAATCCACAAATAAGGAAAATCTACATTTTTTTTCCAGTCTTTATGACTCTTGTCTATACATCTTGACTATTTCAAAGTTGATAAGAAATGTCTTGATCTTTAAAGAGAATATTTCTAATTTTATATCTGAATTCTCCTTTCCTACATTTCAAGTTTTCATGTCTCTTCTTTCTTTGCTTTCACTGTATATATGGCTCCTTTGCAGGAAAATATTGAAATAGTCAGCTAAATCAACTAAGTTTCTGATTCTTTTCCTTCAGGCAGAGGAAATGAAGGATAAAAGGACCCAAGGTTTACAGTACCTGAATCCAGAATCCCCAACCATGGTGAGGGGAAGGTGAACGTCAGCCTACACCCTTCACCATCCAAATGCAAGAGTCAGGTACTCAACTGGGGAGCGGTGAGGTCAGGGTGGGAGTCCAGGGGACTCCTTGTGTCTTAAGGAATCAGGCCCAGCTCCTTGCTTCAGATGCACGATCTGGACCTGACATGTCTTTTTATTACCATATGCAGAGGCCAATAGCACCTTTCTATGGACTAGAGTTTGTCATCTCTTTGGATTAGTGGACCAAAATAGATCTGACACAAAGGAGATGTTCCTATATTATGAAACTTGCCTCTTGGAATTAAGATCAACTGTAGTCAACTTTTTTTCCAGGTAGGTTATTGATACTAAATGGCTTTTCTATCCCACAGCATCAACACTAACAGTCTACTAAATGATTTGAAAAATCAGTAGCATTTCCAGGTGAAGCAGGAAGTTTTCCATCACCTCTGAATTCTTCTTCCCTCCCATCCATTAAATCTCGCTTTTAGCAGAACATGAAGGCTGACAGGAGGCTTCAACCCATGTAAGAATCAAAGTCTCATGGGATATTGAAAGATCAAACAATAGAGAAAGCATTTCTTGCAACTTCTATCAGTTGATATTTGCTAATACACTAAAAATATTCTGAACATTTATGTATACATGAGTCAATCCAGCTTTAGGTACAGTGAAATTTCTAAATAAGTATATTCAGGAAATTATTTTGTAATCAGCTGAGATTCCTGGTGTATGTAAGGGACTGTACCATCCAGGAAGCCGTAGACGTAATTGAACAATCTGATTTCCAATTCCTTTGGGTTCTCCTAGGAATGTTATACCACTGATGAATCAGACATCACAGATACATGTCTGCCAATTCCTTTAAGTCTCCCTTTCTGAAAGCCTGCACTGCGTTGATATGGTGATCCCACTCAGGGACAATGTGTGTCAGAAGGCAGTATTCCTACCCTGCATTCCTGACTGCTCCAGCCCTCCTTCCTGCCTTCCCTGAAGACACGCAGAGAAAGAAATCAGAGGTGGAACTTGGTGTAGAGGCCAGTTTTTGACATCTGAGATTGAGAAAGGGAGAAAAGGGGAAGAAAAAAATCAAGCTATGCCTTTGAGACTAAGAACACAAGAATAAGAAAAGGAACAAACAAAGCATTTTATACAGAAGAAACTTCGATGGAAACCAGTGATATCCGCTTCTTTGAATTACTAGGTGGACACTGAGAGGCGATTGCTTCAGAAGCCAGTGGAGAAGTGCAGATTCGCACGTACGGGGATTCCTGGAGAGTCATTTTTTAAGACTAGGTTTGGTCCCTGATAGCTTCTAACAGCATTTTCTTTCTGAGTCATGACTTTGCTTTTATAGAAAGTCACAGCCAAAATATTTTAAAAGATCACCATTTGAAGAACAAAACTTCCTTTTGTCCATGCTATTTCTTCATCATGTGGAACATTTAAAGGCTAAAGATTTAGCAAGATGAATTTTTCTCCCTTAAATTTTTTATTGAATTAAAACATGCACACAGAAAAGTGCACATTTCATAATGTACAGACTGAAGAATTTTTGCAAAAAAATACACTCTCTTGTAATTAGTGCCCAAATTAAGGAACAGGATGTTATCATCCCCCCTTTTGCTATTTTCCATTAAATAACCCAAAGGCAGCCATTCTTTGGCCTCTACCAGCATTATCTGATTTTGCTCCTCAAAAAATTGCATCAGACTGTATATAGTATTTTTTCTGGATTGTTTCTCACAACACTGTTTGTAAGACAAATTCACATTTTGTGTGTAGTTGCAGGTCTTTCATTTCATTGCTATATTGCTATTATGGGCATATGTCACATTTTAATTTATAAATTACATTGTTTATGAACATTTATGTGTTGTTTATAGTTTGGGCTCTTATAAATAGTGCTTCTAGTACATGCCATTTTATCTCAGCCTTTAAAATTAAGTAGTGGAAAGGGGGAATATTATATTTCAATCTAATCATTGGAGATGATTAGATAAAATAGTAGCCATAGAATGGCATATTTAATATCATGATAAAAATATGCCTCTGAAATTACACTTTAAAAACTATGATCCTAAAATGATAAAATAAGAATTCTAATGAAAATGAAATGTTAGCATCTACTTTTAAAATAACAAGTGTTTATGCCAAAGTAATTTTTGTGTTTACCCTTTGACCAATCTCTCTCCCCATCTCCTAGTCCCCTCACTAGTCTCTGGGAACTGCCATTCTACTCTCTGCTTCTTGGAGTTCAACTTCTTTAGATGACAAATACAAGGAGATCATGCAGAAGCTAATGGCACCAAACTTTTCTCTTTCTAACCTCCTAGACTTATCACTTATTTCTACTTCAAAATAGAATTGCCATGTAATCCAGCAATCCCACTATAGGGTATATATATATATATCCAGAGGAAATGAAATCAGAATGTCAAAGACACATCTGCACTTCTGTGTTCATTGCAGCACTGTTCACAATAGCCAAGAAAACCCAAGTGTCCATCAACAGGGAAACAAATAAACCAAATGTGGTACATATGCACAATGGAATACCATTTAGTCTCAAAAAAGAAGGATGCCCTGTCGGTGCGACAACCTAGATGAACTTGGAAGACATTGTAGTAAGTGAAATAAACCAGGCATAGAAAGACAAATACTGCATAATTTCCTTATATTTGGCATCTAAGAAGTTGAACTCATAGAAAAAGAGAGTAGAATGGTAGTTCCCAGGGACTGGAGATTGGAGAGATGTTGATCAAAGGATTAAAAAAAAAGAAATCAGTTAGAAAGGTAGAATACGTTCGAGGGATCCATTGTACAATATGGTACTACAATTAGCAAGTCTTTGTATACTTGAAAATTGCTAAGAGAGCACATTTTAAGTGTTTTCACAGCAAGCTGAATTTTTATGAGATTCTTAAACATGCATATTACAGCCAGTGAGTGGTGCTGAGCTCTTCACAGATTTAAAGTTCCCTCATCAGGAATAAATTTTTGTTCATAAATCCCCTTACATCTGCTCCCTAAGATACTCATTTACTCCCACCAGGAGCAAACACTCAAACCACAACCAAGAATGATATTTAGAAGATTTTTTTTTTTTTTTTTTTTGGCAGTACTGAGGATTAAACCCAGGGGCAGTCTACCACTGAGTTATATCCCAAACCCATTTTTAATTTCTTATTTTGAGACAGAGTCTCACCAAGTTTCCTAGACTAGCCTAAAACCTGTGACCCTCCTGCCCTCAGCTTCCCAAGTCACTTAGATAACGGGGTACACCACCATGCTTGAACAATATTTAAAAGATTTAATAGCTAGAGAAAGGTAGTCGATCCAGGAAATTTGTTTCTGTCTACTGAGTTCAGGTCCTTAACTTCCTAATTCACAAAATCAGGAGTGGGAATCACGACTCACAGGCCAGATGTAACCCATGGTCTGTTTTGTATACACCACAAAGTATACATAGCTTCACATTTTTCTTTCTTTCTGTCCCCTGCCCTCAATGTTACTGGGGATTGAACCCAGTGGTGTTTAACACTGAACTATACCCCCAGCCCTTTTGATTTTTAATTTTGAGTCAGGGTCTTGCTAAGTTGCCCAGGCTGACCTTGAACTTATGATTCTCCTGCCTCAGCCTCCAGAGTCACTGAATTACAGGTGTTGCCACTGTGCCTAGTAGCGTCACATTTTTAAATAGTTGAGAAAAATCAGGAGGATACTTTTGTAGCCTAAGTTTGTGACGTGTTTGAATTTTATAAAATTCAAACGGCAGTGGCCTTGAAGTTTTGTTAAGACATAGCCACGCATGCATCTCCTCATTGTCTGTAGGTTTTTTCATGTGACAACAACCAACTTGAGTCGTTCTGACAGAGAACACATGATCTGCAAGCCTAACGTATTTATTTCAGAAACAGTTCTCCAGCTTCTGCCCTATGTGATGTCTGCCTGTCACCATCCTTCAATTTGAAAGCTTACATATTTTACAATGTACTCAGTATAATTTAATTGCAATAATTTTAAAAAGGACAAAAGCAACCATTTGCACTGGACTCTGTGGGACCATCCTGATTGCAAATTCTCTGCTGTGTTGCCCACACATAATCGTGTGGTGTTTAAGTAATACCAACATATAAGTATCTACAGGTTCCCTCTTGCATCTAGAAGAGACAAAGATCATTGATCAGAGAACAGATGCCCAGATTTGGGACTAAGACACATGCTCACTAAACGGTGCTCCTTCTTCTTAGATTTAGCCTGAAGTTAATAGTCTGATAGAAATGAGCAACCAGAAAGACGACCCAGAAGCACAAACATAGAAACACTCTCACAGAAACTCAACCAATGACATCTCTCCTTTTAGATTAGAAAAGACAATTTAGTCTGCTCCATTAAGAGTTTCTTATGCCATGTGGAAAAATCACCATGTATGTCCAAATGTTTTTCACCTAAAATTTCTTCTCGAGGAGTTGTTATATCTATTGTTATTAAAATATCTACTTGTAAACAGTTTTAAAATCATTTCAGGTTTATTGAGAGGGGGCTGGGGAATGAGAACCTGCTAAAAAGACGTAGATGTAAATGGCAGCCACGATGACAAGAAGTCTCATTTGATCTGAATACAGACCTAAATTCTTTGCAAAACAGAACTGACATTTCCAAAGCAGCACCATGAAATGTTTAGAAGTTGATAATATAAACCACTCTCATCACCCCGGTGTGTTTCCCAGAAGGGGCAGCTGGCCAAATAAGGGAGTTTATTAGCAGGTTATGTTTTAAGAGTGGTAAATCCATTCATTATTCCCAGATATTGAAAATAACAATAGGAAATGGTCAAGTGGGGAAGGATATTGCTTCCCCACTTGTATTATGGTCTCAGAATTCTCTAACCCATCAGCCACAAAGTATAATCTGAGCATGCTCCATTCACTATGCAAGGTTCATGTAGATACATGACAAATAAAAGATAGGTGTCAGCTCCCAAGGAGCTTGCATGCTTGTTTGTGAGACTAGGCAAAACTTCACTAGAACAAGCATTTCCAAATGAAACTGTTACAGGAAACCTGAGGGGTACAAAAATCACATACTAAAATTATGCAAGAGTTCAAGGGAGCCCTAATGTACTTTTCCTTGAAAGTTCTCAGTTGCTTTTGCTAATGAGGCAAACCATTCTGCTCCATAAATTATTGCTCCTGTTAGCTAGAGAATGAAGCAAAAATTATTGTATCTTTTCTTCATCTGTAGATAAAGTAATTAAAGGAGACAAATTCTACACCTAAAGCAGTGATCAACCCTAACTCCAAGCAATAGGAAACTGCACCCAGGAAGACTGAGCATAGGAAAGAATCAGATGTCTATGGTATAGAGAACAGGATGAACAAAAGAAATTATCAAGAAACAGAATATCCAGGGCAGGAAACTAACAGGACTTCTCTGAATACAGACCCACAGAATTGGCCCAGGACTCCAACAGAGTGTTCTGACAACCACATTTCTTGTGGCGAAGAGGAAAGTTTAAGGAATATAGAACAGAGTGATAAAAGAATGTATATGATTGGCTCACTTATGGGAACACTGGTGTCCTTCCACTGTAACTATGCTGTCTTTGTAATGAACATCCAGGTCAGTTCTTGGCCTCTCACCTGATTTTCTTTGTTGTCAAGAGCACCCACCTAAGTGAAAGCTTCCCCAGGAAGAACCCAGAGAACAACTCTGAAAAGAAGGCAGCATTTGGGCCCATTAGGCTCTTGCCTCTCAGGAGAACATGGCACCTGACATGCTGTCTCCACCTTCTTCCACCAACCTAGGTCACCAAAGGTGAACACACAGGCAAGCTCCTTTCTTGCATGCATACCACAGACTTAACTTTCACCACTGGATAGGGGAGTGATTTCTCAATGCACCATTGGTCCTTTGGCAATCTCCTGTTTTAAGATGTGTTTCTGGGCCTACGTGTAACTTAAGAGTTCATGTACCTAATAATCCTTTCGGTTTTATAAAGCTAATTGCTTCTGTAGCTATTTCTACACCCTTAGGTGCCATTGCAGTCTGTTTTCTGGAAATGTGAGCACTCATTCAAACGAACTTCAGAGCTATAATTTATGGAACACACTGAGTCACTGATCTCAGTTGGCTGCCTTTGTCCTGGCACACTTCCTCCTTTTCTAAAGGGATTTTCTTTGAAGAAAAAAAAAAATCGCTTTTAGATTACTTGTTGCAGAACTTTTTTGAAAGGGAGTTTTCTTGGAAAATTATGTGAATCCAATGGTGAAGTTCTCAAACAGCAAAAATTCTCTTCAGTACATGCTATGAATATCTACAGAGGACCTACAGGAAATTGTCTGTGTGGATATTGCTTTTACGACACTCTAACAAAAATAAATAAATAAAATAATATTTTAATAAAATTGGTTTGGGGGTCTGCCACTACATAATCCTAGCCATTGGACCTCTCTGGGTCTCAGTGTTCTACTATCATGAAATTAAATACCATGATTTTATTTTATGATGCTGAAAAGACATAAAATGAAAAATGTTTTCAACACTGAAATTAAATATAAGATGTTTTCTAAAAAATCCCAGTTTACAAATCCATGTTCTGAGAGGTAAATACAAATTTTAAAAGACAATTTACATAGAAGGGTTCCTTTTCATAGTGAATTCACACAGGAACTCTCAAAATGTGATGCACTCACAAAATACTTATGAATGTAACCATTCTGGAGCCCTCAAACTACTTAAATAGGACTCCTTTAATATATTTTGGTCAATACCTTAAAACCTATCAGAGACATTAATGTTCTGGGTATTTCATAGACATTTTCAAATTTAATCATCAGTAACCTGGAATTTAGAGATAAGAAAACCAAGGGTCAGCTGGGTAAATACCACTTAAGGTCACACAGGGACTGAGCCAGCATCAAGATCTGGATCTCATCCCAGTGTGTCTGATGTAAGCATTTATATTTTTTGTGCTTTTTTATAGTTTGATTCCAATAAGTCCTGGTTTTGTCATACAAAAAAAATTTGATCAAATATATCCACCCCTCGAAAATAGATTTTTGGTTTAAGTTCCTTTTTCTTCCATACCCTCCCCAACTCCTTTCAATTTTAATTTTTTTTTTCTCTTTTGTGGCTGGGTTTGATTTTAAACAGACTTCTTAGGAAAAGTGTGTTCGTGTAAAACTGGTGGGTCAAAGAGTTTCCTAACTGGAATAGGCAGTCATATGTAAGGGTGAGGAGTTCGTAAACAGGGGAAGTAGTCTACTACACTGAGATTTCACACATACGTATGTGAGTTGGGATGTATCTTCATACTTTATCCTCTTTTATTTTTCCCTAAAAGAAATAATAAAAGGATTTTACCTGCATTCTATCTTACTTACTAGACACAAGAATATTGCTAGGAGAATTCATTTAATTCTACAAAGGAAATTAATCCAAATTGTTACTTCCAAAGTATCTTCCTGGTTCCAAGTCTGTAAGCAAATTGAGACCTGTTAAGTATCAGTCTTCTGTGTCAGTATTTGTCCTGCAGGCAGAATAACTGGCTATAAAGGAGCAAATGATGCTCAATGCCAAAGCATTGGGAAGGCCTTTTCCCTTCATTCTCATCTTTTCTTTCTAACTGCTACTCATAGAATCCCAGGAGGTTTTGAGAGCTTTCTATCATAGACCTCATTCTCACAGGGGAGAAATGATATGATCACAGGATATGATCTATTTGAATAGAATTTATTTAAAACTGATTCTTCCCCCTATGGAATATTCTGGCTTTCTGATTGAGCAATGTCATGAAAATTCCAAAAGTATATACGTTAGTGCCTTTTTTAAAAAAACATCTTTTAGTTGTCAATGGACCTTTATTTTACTTATTTTTATGTGGTGCTGAGAATCGAACCCAGTGAGGCACACATACCAGGAAAGTGTTCCACAACTGGGCTACGACCCCAACCCTGTTAGTGCCTTTTCATTCCATAGTTTTTCTAGTACATTGATAGTTGTTGCTTTCTATATCTGGAAGATGAGGACAGTTGCACCATTTCCTACATCATTCTGCACAATCAAACCAACTGCCTCAGATGGATTGTTCGTACTATGACAGGCCATCTTGATTGCAAATTCTCCTCGAGCCTGAGAACTCTCTGCTTAAGAACTTACTTCCTTCACATAAACACGTTCTTCTTCACCTGGCCTATAGGAGCTAGAAGAAAAGACTTCAGAATTTATCTTTCTCTGCCATGGAAAAAGCATGAACCCAGAAAGTTTGAAAAGGGTACCATTTTGTAAAGCTAGGCCTTGGCATGACTCCAAAATTCACAATATCTTGGGAACCAGGTGTCCTGTCAAAAATAACAGCTTTCATTTCTGTAACTCTTAGAGTCAACAAAACTCATTTACATACATTATTTCATTTGATTCTAACAATAATCCTATGAGGTAGGGAGGACAGAAACTATTATTGCTATTGTTCATAAAAGTAAACCCATATTCAAATAAACTATTATTATAATTAAAGCAATAGTGCACCAGCGGTACTGTAACTCAGTGGGAGAGCATTTGCCTAGCATGCGCAAGGCCGTGGGTTCCATCGCCAGCACCACAAAAGAAATAAATAGATAAGATAAATAAATTTCAAAATAAAATAAAATGTCAGTAGCCAACGTCATATAGGTTGTTGATGCACAATGTGTTTAAAAATGCATTACCTCAGGTGTATCGACAGCAATACAGCAAAGAAGCCAGGCAACTACTATCCTGCTATTTGAGATGAAGGCGCAGATGGATAAGGGCATTTAATTAAATACAAATATTAAATATTAAAAGACAATTTACATAGAAGGGTTTCTTTTTGTAGTGAATTCACATAGTAGCTCTCAAAATGTGATGTACTCACAAAAAACTTATGAATGTAATCTTTATTAGGATTTCGCCTAACAAATATTTCTACAAAGCTTTATGCAGAACTCCTCCCCTCAGTGATTGTCCCTCCTGGTGGGTGGCCTCCTGGAGGACCTGCTGTGGCACGTTCTGCTTGCTGGCTCTAACCCTTCCCCCCACCCTCCCACTCACTTCCAAACCCACCAGTGAACCTCAACACAGCTGTGGAGCAGTCAATTCGATATATTTTTATTGATCATTTGAATAAAGGTAATAAAAATAACATTACTGAAATTTTGGAAAATAGAAAAAAAAAAACCACCAAGAAGTCCCATGACCTCAACCTCTGTTAGTATTAGGCCAAGTTTCCTCTAGCTTCTTCTTCTGCGCATCTGCTTTTCTCCTATCTGTAATCAGAAGATAGAATTGTTTACGTGTCAATTTTGCATTTTCAGTTGACATGGTGTTCTAATCTTTTCACCTTGTCCCACTTTGGCCATGAAACATCAGGTGGATAAAATATAATTTGCCTTTACCCTATCATTGGGCGCTTATGCTATTTCGACTTTTTGAGGTGTATAGCTTTCCCCATATTTTGGATTGCTCCCTAGGATAGATTCCCAAGAGTGGGATTATAGGATCAAATAACATGGACATTTTTCTGGCTCTTGATAATGTCAAAATGCTTTCCTAGGATTTGTCCTAATTTTGACTGCTACCAGCAAAGTATAAGAGATCTGTTTTATTAAGATAACCATAGAGTTTTAATTTTTGCTATTTTGCTGCTTATTACTTTGTTATTTCATTTGTTTGTTACTGGTTACATTTGAACTTTTTTTTTTACTTTCATATATTATTTTGTGAATGATCTGTTCATGACAATTAGACTTCACTAGTACAGTTTCATTGAAAATCTAAAACCATTATTAATTTCCAGAACATGAAAGAAAACTATAGTTAAGGGGAAATGACTTCTAAGGCCATATTTAAATGATTTGGAAGTTCTTTTCCCTGGTGCTTCTCTCACATGATGTGTCAGAGGTCAGTGCACATGATATGCAGAAAGAGCAGTTAAAATCACATCAATGTCCATAAATGATTCTAAACTAACACATGTTCCCTGTCTTTACACTTGACTGCTATTCTCATTAATTAACACAAAAAGGGTAAAGGTGCTATAGCATAGAATCAAACCCAGACCCTACATATCAACTGACTTTACTTATTTTGGGTAAATCAAATAAACATACTGAGCCTGAGTCTTCATTTATAAAAAAAAAAAAATCCTAATCCCTATGCAGAGCTATTGGGGAGATCAAATCTGTAATAAGAAAGGAGAAATGATCAACTTTGGCTTAGTTTTGAAACACAACCTAAAGAGCTAAGAATTCCTAGCTCACAGAAGTGACAACAAGCATAAGCTTCTCATTTTCTAAACACTAAGACACATAGCTCAGACACACAAGGAACAGAACATTTCTCTTTTACATTTGAAGTTCACCATTATTAAGAGACTTGATGAAATCTTCCACCCCTTATTGTCACAAGTCATCTGGGACCGCAGGCGCTGGAGAGCTGTGGTTTCAAATCGTTAAGCATTTCTTCTTGATTCTAGACTCCCATGGGAGCACTAACTGTTGCATCTACTGTTGAATCTCCAAGGCCTATTGCAATGGGTGGTGGAGAATGCAGTCAATCAATGCATTTTGACTGAATACAGAAACTACTTCCATCAGAGTAACCAGAAGTTATTGACCCCTGCCTCAAGAAATGGATTGGCTGAAGGAACTTAGTTTGCTGAAGACAGCTGTTTCAACAGAAATAAGAGTTAAATGACATAACTTACTAGTGTGCCCCCCCCAAAAAAAGTAAACAACTTAAATACCAAATATATATAGTCTTTAACGGTAGTGGTGAAGGGCCTCGCTAGTATCCTGGGTCCTCCAAAACATGAACGCAAAGAAAAATGAGCATGTATTTTTTGAAATCCCATCACTCTGTCCTCCTGCTATTCTTCAAGAAGCAAATCTACTGAGGTTTATGAGAGCAGCCAAAGATTTTTGTTTCAAAGAAGGGGACCTGATGAAACAAAAATCTAAGAGCCAAAGACAGTGAAAGGACCTAGTCCACTGACATGTTCTAACATTTTAAGGAAAGCTATTATTTCAAACTCATGTCAAAGGATGAGGAAGGGGTTGTAATGAATTACAGAATAACTGGTGTTTATGCCTGAGAGGTCTCTGGCTGTTCTGTACCTCCTGGAAATTGTTTATGTGCACAAGTCCTGTGATCATGGGGCTATGATTAGCGGATGCTGACAGTGTGACAGAGAAGGAAGGCATGAATCACCGCTGCTCCATGCAGAAGAAAGCTGAGCAGGATCAGCTCTGCCTTAGAAATGGACTTCTTTTTCCACATTCTAAGTTCTGATGACTTGGTACCACAGGACAGGGTGAGGAATCAGGGGAAGGGCTGATGAGGGATGAATTTGACCATTTGGAAATTCCACTTCTAAAAACTCATTCATGAAATTGCAACTTCTTAACTTGTAAATAGCAGTTGATAATACTTCTACCTTTTTCCATCATTTTAAAATTATTGAGCTTCCCAAGTGGCCAGCACAGAATTTCTGAAATGACCCCAGCAGTAGGAACACATTCATTTCACTTCTGTCAGAACTTTCTCTGCATCAAGAAACAAAGATAGAAATGGTACAAGTTGAGGGAAGGCAAACAAAAATTGATGGCTTTCCCAAGTTTCTAGGAATTATCTAGATGGTTGAGTCTTCAAAAATATGTCTCAGCATTAGAGGTATGCTATTATCATCTATAAATAGGATTTTGAAAGCCAGAAAAAGATCTTTCCTAAACACAAGTAAAGATGTCAGGCCTTTAGAAGACCTACCCAATACTGACTGGTTGAGATGCTTGACCTGTCCTCAGCTACAGGATAGAAAATAAATCTCAACAGAAGCAACCAACTGCAGAAAAAAGGAATGTGCAAAGTGCCTAAATCAGTTATAAAATACCAGTTGCTTCAAGTAGTGGCATTAATTGATCAAGGAAGACTTTATAACCTTGGAATACCTTGATTTTGTTGTGTCGTTGTGTCTGCCTCTTTGAGTAACATACAACCTTACCATATCTTCTGTCCGTTAAAGAAAAGTTCTTGAACAAAAGAGGATGCTCTTAATGTCACAGAAGTCAGAGGCAGATGAGGGAATGTTGCCTCCTTTCCTCCTCCTGTGGATCCTCTCCTGTCTGGGTCTGAGAAGCTGACCTTGTTAATTAAAGGATAATGGGCCAGGGAAAAGCAGTTTAGCACAGGTAACCAAGAAGAAAATGTCCTCAGAATGACATGAGGTGGGATATTTGAAGAGAGTTGATGTCATCTTCTGATGTCTTTCCAGTGATTTCGTTAGAAGAAATCTGTCCATGATCACTCACATAGAAGCAGAAAAAAAAACCCTGGGGTTAGACAAGGCCTTTATCCACAGCTGAAACTGATGAGGCCTCCTGGCAAGACCCCAAAGCCAAAAGACTTTGTTTCCTGTCTTCTCAAAGTCCTGACCTCCAGTATTTAAGGAACCAATAACATTTTCTATTTCTTGAGTTATTTTTCTCATGCAACCCATGGCAGCTGTTTGCCAGCTCAGCATTCAGACTAATTTGTTACAGAAAATGGGGTAAATGCATGTTTACAGAGGACTGAAGAACTGTTGAGGCCTAAATGCACGTTATATGCAACCAAACAAGGTGCATGATATTTTCGTCAGCTTCATTTGTTGTAAAATTAGAACTTGGGGATTCAGAACAATTTCTAGGTGTGTCTCAGTTTATCGCATTTGTTGCTTTGCTTTGGTTCATTTCAATTTGATTTTAGAAAATTGGATGATGAAATATTCTCATCACGATTTATCTTTTTTAAAAGGAATTATCCGAGAAGAAATACAATTTCTGTATTAGCTACATATAAGTACACTTAAAAATATTTTATGTTCTGTGTTTATAGTAACCACAGGATTTATATGTAGCTTAGTAATCTTGTATACATGAACTTCTGCCCAAATATGGGGCATGGAGTGTGGGGCAAGACCCAGAAGAATACATATATTCCATTCATTTCTTCAGATACTAAAGTTTTTCAAGTGTCCAGGTTCATATATATTATGCTACTCTCTGCCCCCACTTTAAAAGAAAAGTAGTACTATTCAAGTACAAGAGGGAAAAAATGATTATTTGTCCCATCTGTAGCTAAAATCCATTGGAAGCCACATAACTTTACTTCCTTAAAATAAAGTTTCCAGGAACTCTCAAAAGAAAGCTTCTCAAGACATAGCCAGCACATTGCTTCCTTGCCCTTTTGGGGGCTTTGTAGCACTAGATGGTGGGGAAAAAGGTATTGAATTGTGGCAACATTTTCTCAAGTTAAAACTTCCTCATATAAATCCATCCTTGGCCAAGTGCAACTTCCTGTTTCTAAGGGAAAAAGCTGGAATGGTATAGTAAAAAGGACCTTACAGTAAAAAAGTCTTCTTTGATATCCAAGAGTGCTCACCAAACCACATTGTGATGGGTTAAGTGTAAATGAATCAAAAACTTATGTCTTATATTTCTCTTAAAACACACATGGATTTTAAAAAGAAATGAATTTTAAAAAGTCCCCAACACAATACATTTGGTATATTGTTTGCCAATGTTTGAAAGAAAATAATTCAATACATGCAGCACAAACAAAAAAAGATTTGTCCAAGCTTGATCTGAGAGTATGGGCATGTATCTCAGCTGTTCCCAACCAGGATATCTATCTTCGGGGACCTATCTCCTATGACCAGAACCAATTTAACCACCAAAAAAAAAAAAAAAAAAAAAAAAATCACACACTTTTATTCAACTTAAAATGGTAAATAGTTCCTAATTACTTAACATATTCTGTACAGAATAAAAGCTGACAGACACAACCACAATGGACAATATAAAACACAATACATTATTCTCTATCCTTAGAAAACCCATCTGTTCATTCTTCCAATAAATATTTATTGACCATCTACTATATGCCAGGCACTATTCTGGGCTCAGGGGATTCAATGATAAATATGACAGATGAGTTTCCATATCTATGACATGTATCATAAGCAAAAAACTTTCCTGTCATGTTAACATTGTGAGGCAATTCTTTAGCTATTGTCAAAAACTTGGATTTAGACATCTGGATGACTAACTTTGTGAACCTCCTGAACATCTGGGGAAGAGGGAGGAATAAAATGTCCCAGGGGACCCCCAAGTGGAGACTACATTAGGCGGGTCTCAAACTTATTTGAGTTAGCTTTTTAGCAAGATAACATGTAAAAAATGACGTCAATTGATTTGATTTTCAGAAAGCAGTTAATATTATAAAATAAAGTCATGGCTCTTTTTTAGGTATCTCATTTTAATCAGCATAAGTGATTCAAGTATAACCAATAGAGCATAGATTTTTAACCAAATACAAATCAACAAGACAAGATTTCAGAGAGCATTTTATGGAGTTACAGTTCAATAAAGGTACCATGAGAAATAGGAGGAGAGATTACAGACCTGAGGAACAGCTCCAGGTACTGAAACTTAGGCCCAGCCCTTAGATACCCTGGCCTACATGTATACCACGTAACCAGCAGGACATTCGGGTTCACCTCCAACTTCCAATCACTGTCCCCAAATTCCATCTTAAAACATATGCCCCAACCTGATTAGGTGCTGTTCCAAGTTGACCATCGTCTCCCTAATCCTTCCAAGTCAGCCCCTGGGGAGATGCCCCAACCAGATTTTCCCAAAGCCTAGATCCCTGAGAGAAGTTAACACAAGTGGACTTTGCTATCAAAAGGACCAGGATTCAAATCCTAGTTGTTTTCTAACTGTACTATGTTAGCCAATTATGTAACATCTCAGGGTCTTTGATTACATTGCTTAATCAGTCTTTGAGGACAGCATGAGGTGGGCTCTGAACACCAGGCATGGGCTAAACACTCCCCCTGAACCCGTCCATTTTCTAAGATAAATTCAAGTCAATTAAACTGGGGAAAAGAGGCTGGAACAGGCAGAAGAGGCAAGCCAATTTTAAGAAATTATTATTAGCATTTTCTTGAGAACTGCTGTGTGTTGGAATAGTCTCCAGGGACTACATAAAGGGAGGTGGAAAAGGAGGATGGGTTGTCCTAGAAGGTGTTAAACCCAGAACATATCAGGAAGTAGTTACAAGATCAGTGGTCTCCAAAGTACATGAGATGATCCAGTGGCATGTGGAAATAAAGCATTAAGGTTTCTATAGTTTTTAATCTTTTTATATATTAAGCTTTGCCAATATTCACCACACAGGTTGACACTGGTTTCCTCAACACATCTGTATGTCAGAAGGTCCTGGCCTCGAGGAGGACTCAGGAATAGGGCTCCTTTGATAGGCAGGTGGGCTCCGGTGCTTTCCATGTAGTACAGCTCTTGCATGCCTGGTTTAGTGGGCTTGCAGTTCATAAGAGGGTTAACTACAATAACCCTCTCACAGAGGATCCCGAAAGTTTCCTGTGGATTGAAAAGAATACTAATAATATGAAGATAGACAAACAGCAAGAAACTGGCAAAGCCAACTCTTCCTTCAAGTAAGAGCTCTTTACCCAAATTGCGAGATAAAAGCTATAGTGATCTCATTGAGCCTGACATGTTAAATCACACTGCCCTCATTAAAAATATTATTAGCAGGATTTATCTCAGCAAGAGCAAGAAGGTCATTTGTACCATTGAACTAAAGAATTATGCTTGAACCACTTTTTTGAAGCCTTAGCTCATGCCTTAATAAGTTGCATGATATGTATGTTTTATAAAATGTATCATATTTGATACAGTAGAACATGCATATATTTTATCCATAAATAAATAGACAGAGGTAGACGGGCATGTTTATAAGTGGTTAACTGACATGAGTTTTCCCTGATGAGTTCTGAGACCCTGCCCTAGAAAGCAGTTTGCACATTCGGCAGGAAATCACCTGGTTGCAATGAGCAGAGCCCTGCAAGGAGAAATCAGAGTGAGCCAAGTCCTGTCTGGGTTCCTGGAGACCACCAACAGTCAGGACATGAGACAAGATCCAGGCTGGCAGGCATCCCAGAGCCATTCGGTTTACATCTCATGGAAGCAACCTCATGGTCAATAGCCAGGAGTTGGGCCCAGGCAGGAAGATTAGCCCACACAAAGACCCACTAACATCAGTGGACATTTATGGCCTTGTTTACACCCCTTACTCGTGGAGAATGTCAATTTCAAGACTTTGAAGAAGGTTTTGAGGAAGTTGAGAGAAAAATGGAATCTGGTTTTTTTGGACCGGAAGGAAGAAACTTTGAATGACTGCAAGCAGTCTGGGGGAACAACAAGATGGGATTTGAAGATAGGAATACAAGGGGCAGTGAGATGAGATTATTCAGTCCGGGGAAGAAATGAAGAATGAATGAGCTACTATTCTAGCAAGCGCCCTGCAAGCCAGGAGTCACAGCTTGAGACATAACAATAACGACATGCTTAACAATGGGAGAAAGGAATGCAGGAAAGAGGCGAGATGGGGCTCAGGATCCAGCCTGAGAAGGATGCTAAACAGACACGCCGTGGAAGTTGGCTGAGCACTGTGAGGAGCTGCTGCCCCTGGACTGAGCACTGCCAGGAAACCCAGGGCACAGTGCAAAGAGGTGACCATGTTTTTGCTCCACCCACCTCCTACCTTTCCCTTCTCCTTGGAGTGCTGGGGCATTTTCATATTGGGCAAGAGGGGGCCAGTCTAAGGAAGGATAAAGGGAAAGTAGACGTGTTTACTAAGGAGGTGAAAGAGGAAATCACACCAAGAAGATGAGAAAAGAGAATAGGGGAAAAATAAAGAGGAAGGAAAGTAGCTCACCAGAGAAGTTAGAACAAAAGCACAGTAAAAATAATAAAATAAAACAATAAAGGAGGATGAAAATATTGGGCCTGAGGAGTAAAGTTACATGAAAGAAGACATGAATAAGTCAGCCAGAACTATACGATGTGGTAAGGCAAGTTTCACTCATGTGACACTGTAGAAAGAAGGGATCTTCATCACATGGGACCCAATCCTTGCCCAGCCCACAAGAAATAATCAGCTTGTGTCAGATCGAGGAGGTCAAGGTTCCCCACTTACCCTTTTGTTTTTCAGACGACAGCCTGTTCCTCAAGGCTTAAGCTTTTTGACTGACCATGGAGACCTCAAGGGTACCAGGTTTTTCAGTTTACAATCCCTGGGATAGTCAGCATGACAGAAAAGGAAAATTATTGGTAAAAGATAAGACATGATTGAAAGCATCCAAAGCCAACAGCAGGACAAACTCAGTGTGAGTGGTCATCCTTGGAATAGTGTTTCTGCACAGGTGACAAGTGGCAGCAAGTTAAACTGGAGTTAGGCCCAGTTGTCTTCTCTATCATGCTGGGAACAGGCACAACCACCAATTTTCCTCCTTTGGAGAAGAGCAGCTGTTCCTTCTGTCTTGAGCTGCAATTCTTGGAGCAAGCACAGCAGTCTATAAATTTGGCAAGTTGAGTTTGGAAATTAGACTCATATATTACTTGAGGAATTCCTTATTCAGGGAGTTTCATAATAAGATTTGACAGCCCTATCATCACTATGGCTGATAAATAAGTTGGATTTTTAAGGTCCTAAAAAAATTAAGGACAAGCACACAAGTTAGAACTAGCTGGGTGCAGTGGCACATGCCTGTAATCCCAGCAGCCTGGGAGGCTGAGGCAGGAGTATTGAGCCAGCCTCAGCAACTTAGCATAAGGGTCTAAGAAACTTAGCAAGACCCCATCTCAAAATAAAACATAAAAAGGGCTGGGGATATGGTTCAGTGGTTATGTATCCCTGGATTAAATCCCTGGTACCAAAAGAAAAAAAAGAAGTTAGAATTACTGTCTCTGAAAAATATCCCTCAGAGATTTAATTTCTATTTTTTATGTTTAATTTGTTACTGAATATTAAGCTAAACATACTGACTTACAGACAGTGAGAAAACTGCCCTTTATGCCTAAGTTTCCTTCAGTGATCAAAATTGCTCCTTTTTCTTTTGCTTATAAAATCTACATGACATAGAAAAAGCTAGACCTTAATATAGATCTTTAGAACATTGAATAGCTTGATTTTCTTCCTAATTTATTTATCATAATATCCCACACAGATTGATTTAGACAAGAGTAGAATAAAAAAGTAAAAGCAAAGAGGAACACACCATGTAGGTGAAGTTGCTGTTCCTCGCCCTCTGAGGTTCCAAGATAGCAGCCCTGATCCTCTCCATTGCTCTTGTCTTTGATACCCAGAGGTGAGACACACATCCTGGTCTTAACACTGAGAAAGCAATACCCCTCTGGGTTCTCTTTCAATCCCTGATTATATCAGTTAAGAAGTCTCAGCTTGGGCTATTGTGGCCTCAATATCTAAATTGCTTTTCTCCAATTCTAGTTTCAAAGAAAATGTAGCCCTCAGCCTCCAGACACTGAGCAGAAATATTTACTAGCTTCAACATAATAAGCTTTATTTTTTTCCTTCAATATAGGGACTTACATGATTATCTTGGATTTCCATTTGGAGTAGTGACAGGAAGTAGTTCTCAAAATACATGTAAGTCAAAAAGTGGATGAAAAATATAAATTAAATATTTAGAAAAATATTAAATAAAAAATAACAAAGGGCCAGGTGCAGTGGCACACATTTATAATCCCAGCAGCTCAGGAGGCTGAGGCAGGAGGATCTCAAGAGCAAAGCCAGCCTCAGCAATTTATCAAAGCCCTAAGCAACTCAGGGAGACACTGTCTCTATGTAAAACACGAAAAAGGAGTGGGGATGTGTCTTAGTGGTCAAGTGCCCCTAAATTCCATCCCTGGTACCCAAAAAAAAGTGATAAAGGAGTATTAAAATTCATAAAAAATTAAGGTGACAGGAAGAAAGGGACTATTGTCCTAGAAAGTCATGCAAGGAAGTCACTCATGGCTTGGACAGTCTCAGTGGAGACAGGGATGCTGATCCTTCATTTACCCCATGGCAGGGTAGATCATCTAGTGTACAAGTCACTCATGATAAGGAAACCATGAGACCACTACCAAGACCATCTGGACAAAATCCAGACACTAGTAGCCTGGGATGGATTTATAAAGAGCTCAGGATGCCAGGGAAACCCATGTTATCAGCCATTTCTCTTCATGAGACTAGATTTCGAGCAGGTTTGTAAAAAAGAAAAATTATTCCAAAATGTATACTGGAGGAGTAGAGAAACATTCACTGTGATGCTACTCTGTAGAAGAGTCCATGTGTCAGTCAGGAGAGGCTTGCCCTGAACACCAGCCACTCCTCAAAAGGCAGAGTCTGTGGTGAGTCCTGCAGGTCTCCACAACTCCTTTCCAAGCTGTGGCTGAGCCATCAGGCTGTCTTCAGATGCAGCTCCACAATTTGACCCGTGGTTTCCAGTTCCCTTAGCAAGGAAAGAGAGAATTTGAAGGTTGCAGAAGGATGTTCCAGGAGGGCTTCAGGCCTGGAAGTACTATACCTCTCTTCTTGAAGAAGGAAACAAGGAAAAGAAAACAAGATATTGGTGAACATCCAGATGTTCTAACAGTACATGAGCACTCATTTTGAACTAAATTATGAGTGAGCTGGAGAATCAGTGGGAGATTTAAAAATCATAATTTAGAGTATGAAATAAGCAATCTATATTTTCTCAGGAATGCTTTCTGAGGGTCTTTGTCCCCTGTCAAAGTGACTAAGTTCTAATATAACAGCCTTGGGCAAAGCCACGTACTCCAGAAAGTGCCTTGTTCATGAATCACAAGTGGTAGTTGCCAACCATAGCTTTCTGGAAATCTTGCTTAGAATCAGAGTTGATTCAATATGTGATGATTTTCCATTTCTTCATCATTTCTTGAATCTTTCTGTTCTTTTTCTCCCAAACTCAGTTACCTACAATGAATACTTCTACTCCCAAAGCTTCCCTGAGGCCTCTAACTAGACTTTAATCTTCAGCAAAAGCTTATGAGATCCACTGGAACCAGAGGTCTAGTCTAAATACCCAGTCAATAATGTGGGAGTAGAATGACAGAGGCCACCTGCCACAAGAGACAAGTGGCAGTGCCAGCATGGCTGGTGACAATCAAAGCTACCTTCTGCATTTTCCTATCTCCCTCTCTTATTTAGAAACATGGAAGGAAGACACATAGAGGACATAACCACCTCCTGCCCCAGGGGAGTTTTTCTTCCTTGTTCATTGTTTGGCTCAGTTTAAGCAATTATAAAGTAAAGGTGGAGAAGTGTTCCCTGTCCTGATTTCACCAGGAATGTCTATTATTGGAGGCTCTAGGGACCTGGACACATGAGGATCAGGCTAGGTGCTAATACACAGGAAAATGCAGAGGTAGTTTGGGAGTTACAATGTTATGATTCAGTGCATGTACAGCAATCCTCAAGCGATATCTAGCAATGCCTACTATTTTGGGAAAGGTCCATAATTTAATATCTTAGCCTAAGGGGTCAAAAACAATACCTCTGCACTTTAGCCACTCTGTACTTCCTTTTTCTCATCTATGAATTAGGGTTAAAAACAATCCAAGTTCAAATGGTGGCCACGAGGAATCAAGGAGTTCATGCTGTGAAGCACTGTGTAGGGCTCAATAAATACAACCTCCTCTGAGTATTAGTTATGACAGAATATTCCTGAGCTGCAGTATACAATTTAGGGACCATGCAGAAGATAGGGTTTGGTTTGGTTTGGTTTGGTTTGGTTTGGTTTGGTTTGGTTTGGTTTGGTTTGGTTT
>JAJEJO010000247.1:705636-772176 GCA_020662805.1 Glaucomys volans | reverse complement strand
TTGGTTTGGTTTGGTTTGGTTTGGTTTGGTTTGGTTTGGTTTGGTTTTCCTTTGTTTCTTCTGTTCCTCTCTTTCTTAACTCATGTCCAGCCTTCTCATCCCACACTGACTACTCTTAAAATTTGATTGTTCCATTGAGATTAGTGAGAGAAGCATGTGGCTCCAAAGTTAAGAGAAGCAAATAAAAAATGGAATGAGTAAAACTGAATTCTGCCTAGACAGGAAGAGTTAAGGGGTTTTATGATCCAATTCTAACAGAGTTCTTTTTCCTTCTCTACTGCAATCTTCTACCTCTTAGAAAAAGGCCCCTATATGGCGCATCATGGGCTGTTTTGAAATGTGAGTACAATGAGATCCAGAAACCACAATCATGTCCACACATGACTTGAAGCCTCTGTTCAATCTAGCCTCTTCAGAGGAAAAAAGAATATTGCATCAAACTAAATGTGCTGGGACCTAGACCTTTAATTATACAGCTTCACCCTCCTAAAGGAGGCTGTCACTAATTTAAAATTGTCTGGCTATTGCCTACACAAGTAGTTATGTTTGCAGGAGAAGAGAGCCATCCCAAATTGGGCCATAATGACCAAGGTTTGTGCCATGTAATGCCCTGAAATAGCTAAACTAAGACACAAGTCACCTTACTTCCATCCTGTGGGATTGTGACATAAACGGTGAAGTAACTTTCATGAAGAAGACTATAGGCTTGATACAAGACATCCCAGTAACTAGCTACCCACTGGTTACTGCCCACCCTGATAACATATATTAAGTCTTGATCCCAAGAGAAAGCTTGCTTGGAGAGTAAAATTCATTCAAACCTTGATAGCCAGAATTATATGACAGTAGCACCTCTGCTTTGACAAGTTAATTTTAAAAGTGTATGTTTACAAAACCTTATTTGTAATTTTTGGTGCTCCTGGCAGCTTTGAAAAAAAGGTTATGATTTATTCCTCTTTGACAAAGACTGATGGTGACCTAGTAAAGGGTCCAATGACACATCTGCTATGATGCTTTATAATTGTCTATTTCCTATAATAAAAGTAATCACTTAAAAAGCAACGCTGGACCATTGCACAATTTTTTTCTTTTTTTAAATTTATTTTATTTTTACAGACTTCATTTTGATTCATTGTACATAAATGGGGAACAACTTTTCATTTCTATGGTTGTACATGATGTAGATTCATACCATTCATGTAATCATACATGTACATAGGGTAATGATGCCTGTCTCATTCCACCATTTTTCATACCCCCGCCCCCTCCACTCTCATTTCCCTCTTCATAATCTAAAATTCCTCCATTCTTCTCCCACCCCCACACCCCAACCCAATTATATATCATCATCCACTTATCAACAGATAAATGGATGGAATTGGAGACTATCATTGCACAAATTTTGAAGAGCATCATGAGTAGACTAAAAACCCATGATCCCACCACCCAGACAATCACTGTTAACATTTGGATGTGTTTTCCTACATTTGTGCATGTTGACTAGAGTAGTTACAGCCTTGCTGTGCACAAACGCTGCTCTTTACACTTTGTCTTCAGCACTAATGATCATTAAGAATCTTCTGCAAAGATCTTTTTTATAGCTTCACTCCTATATTATATCCCAAATCTTCCTGAAGTCAATAGAAAGAAAAGAAAATTAGCACATTACTGGTATTAATGCTAAATCTATTCTAATTTCTAAAGCTATTCATTTTGTTAATTATGCTTTGATTAAAGGTTTTAGTCAAAGTAATAAATGAAAAAAAAAAAATAAATAAATAAATAAATAAATAAATAAAAGAACACTGCACCATTATTTTACTTATTCATTCTCTTGAAGTTGGACATTTAGGCTGTTTCTAGGTTTTCTGCTACTATAAGCAATGCTGTGTTGAACCTCTTTATGCATACATTTCTGTTGGTTTTTTAAACTATTTCCTTAGCACCAACTTCCAAATGCCAAATTATTGAGCAGAACATATGAACGTTGTATAAATGTGTGTTTCTAATTTGTAGCATACATACACATTCACACTTGTCTTATTTTGTAGTTGATAAATTATGTTTGGCTGCTCTTAAACACTGAAAAAAATCAACATTGGAAATCAAGTCTAAGTTTTATTGAGTTGAAATGATGGCTATAGAAGTATAGATTTTAGATATTTCTTTGGCAACAAGTACTAATTACTTAAATAATTGATATAGATTATAACTAGATATCTACCTAATTATAAATCTGGGCACTAAGGTGGGATTAGAGGATAAAGCAGATCAGGTTTAGGGGTGAGAGCAAGGAACAGTGACAAGACAAGCAGGAACCCCAAACTCTTTTTATCACTACCAAGCATTCTGATATCTGCACTACCCAGTGTCCACTCACCTGGATCCTGATGCGTGGGATGTGCTGATGAGTGGGAGGAGAGAAAATCCAAACTCATCTCCAGATAAAGAAGGGTCACCAGCCCAGGAAGCCTGGCCACAAGCATGTGGGTCTTCCACCTCCAAGCCCCTATGGCTTCTAGAAAACCCTGCCTACCCCAAGCCCATCTTGGACTAGCGGAGAGAAGGTACTTCTGGTCTACAATCAGCATGGCTGTTGCTGAGGAACATGCAGCTCCAGCCTCTATCAACACAACCCCCACTCTTCTGCATTTAACATCTGAGGAAGCAATCAGGTGGCTTTTTTAAAATGTGCCATCAAGTTCTATGCAATCTTAGTAGCTATATCAGGCTGTAGGGAGGCAGCAATCCATTCCATTGGGACTTCCTAAACTCACCTCTTAGGAATGCTTATGAATGAGGAAATAGTTCATTCATTCATTCATTTCTCAGTTTGTTCTTCATTCAAAAAAACAGTTATGGGATCCTATCTACCACCAGGTGGTAGCTACCATGCTAGGCCCAGAGGACCTATCAATAGACATGGTGAACACTCTGCCCTGTAGGCTTATGGTACAATCAAAGAGACAAGGAATGAAACAAGCAATGGCAGCACAAAGGAAATGCCAAGCCCTGGCCAAAGAGAGGCTAAGCAGAGGCCTGACAACTAATCCAGAACAGAAAAAACCCAAGCAGAAGGGAAGGACTGCAGGGTGGCAACAGAGGCTGGGACAAAACACTGGAGGCAGAGAGTGGACTTATGCCAGGAGGGCAGCGATAATCACTGCTTGCTGTGCAACTGCCCAAGGGATCAGGCTGGGTGGGCTTCAGCTCCCACTTACCAGGAAACAATAGAGCATGAGACCAGTGAAGCACCACACTTAATGCAACTCAGACATTTGACAGCAGCAGGGCTCAGAATGGGAAAGAGCTTGCCCCAAATCCTAAGGGCAGTTGATTTTGTGCAAGGTGGGTTCACAGGCTTCTGCCACAAGCCTGCACCAGCCAGGTACTAGGATTCTCTCAGGGAACTTTCCTGAGGGGGCTCCATCTTTCCTATAGAAATATGTGTGTTATAGATAACATGAATGCACACAAAGAGGTAATAGTAATCCTTGGATTTAAAGAGAAAACTTTAACTTCATTCCTATCCCTCTGTGAATAAGGTTGATGTTCAATATTTGAACAACATTTACATAAAGTGAGTTAGAAGAAAAGCAGCTGAATTCACAGCTCTGCCTTACAGCGGAGAGGATGCACTTCCCTACTGAATCACCTTGGGACTGAGGGGCAGATTCTACTATTTGTGAGCATGATGTGCATATTTGAGCAAAGGCAAATGGTGAACACAGGAGACTGTGCCTGTTAAGGCAGTCACAAGCTGAAGGCCTTGGCAATCCATGGGGTAGTCCCCAAAGCAGAGAAGGTCCAAATAAAGATGACATATAATCTGATTATTCCTTGATTACATTACCTTAGCTCTCCTGAGACTGCTAAATCCTGTTCCCCTGCATCTTTCCATCTTGCTAACTGAGCCACATTAATGGAAGTCAGAACAGTTCTTGCATTTTTTCCTATCAAGTCTGCTAAGAGGGGAAAAGGTTCCTGTTGTTAATTGCAGGGGATCTCCCATTCTTTGTTTTAAGGAAAGTTTAAACAAAATGATCACCCACTCTGGGGCTTTAAACAAAGTTCAAACAGAACAAAGTTCTCTTGCCAAGGTTTAAGGCACATTTCCTCTGTCCAGATGGCTTCCTCAGGCAGGCCAGCGAAAGAACCAAGACCTCACCCCTGCTGCCTTTTAATGCTGCTTCTTGATTGTTGCTAACGATCCCCAGCTGTCCTGCCTCACTAGCTCCTTAACCTCTCTCTGCTGGCCACATCTGCCTGCAACTCTGAGAGGCGGAAAAGAGATGCTGAGGAAAGGCTGCCCTCAAAACAGTGCAGGTGGGGCCCTGAGGGGTGGGACCATGCACTGCAGGCTTGATGAGGAATCAGTTTACCAAAAGAAACTTCAGGAAAAATCCTGGGGGTCATTTCTTTTTTTATACCAGGTAAATAAATCTGATGATGAGAAATGCTAACAATAGCACACCCAGCAAAGAAAACCATGAGTGTGGCCACTCACTTGGCGGGTCACTTCCGCTATTGACTAGACCACACATTTTCTGGGCTATAGACTGGACTGGGGTGGTGGCCATGAAAATTCGTGTAGTGTTCCAGAAGCATGTGTCCACTTTCTCCAAAATCCTCCCCCAGCTGCACGCTTTACTCAAGCCCAAAACCCATAAGGCACGTTCACTCTTGATCTGTACCAGATATAAGTGGGTCACGTCCACGCCCTGTGTTGATTTAATGCTTCCCCTCTGTTCTCTGAGTGTACTTCTGTCAGCTCACTATGTCAGTCAGTGTACGCAGAGGCACAGACGGGCACTTAATACGAAAGCCTGCTGGAAGTTCGTTCAATGGGTCCATTTGACTTAGACAATGAAAAGTACTTTTTGATGATAAACGCTGCACTTCAGTCTGCCAGTTAAATCTACTTCATTTATGTTAGCCTAAATTCCCCATCTACGCAATATACCCTTCCTTCCCCAACATCCTCTTTCATTTCTTTTCCTTCTTTTATTTATTTGTTATTTTTATATTTATGTATTTATTTATTATTTTTATTTTTTGGTGCTGCTGCTAATCAAATCTAGAGCTTCACACAAGCTAAGCATGTGCTCTTCTACTGAGCTACACCCCAGCATCCCCAGATCCTATCTCTTGAGGGAAGCCAATCCATTATCTTTGGCCTAAAATCCAAACATTTAGCTGACTCAGCAGGATTTTGATTATTTGCTTGCTTCTTTGTTTGTTGTAGCTCATGTTAGCATATTATCAACTCTCTCTCTCTCTCTCTCTCTCTCTCTTCACAAATGTACTTGTGATATTGGAAAAGAAGTTTGAGCCCAGATGCCCAGAGGCCAAAAATGGTTTAGTGGCAGGAGGATGGCAGACTTCTCATCAGACCCAGATTGAGACTCTGCTCCTTGGATTCCTTATCCTATGACTGTGGTCACTGTCTTTCCATTCCTGAAACTAGGGGACATGCTGTGGCTCTCGGGATCCATGTAGGGGTTAGAGATTATATATGTCAAGCTCCTAGCCCAGTGCCTGGCACATAACTGGTGCTAGAGAACTATTCATAGATGTCAAAAGTTCTTTACACTTAGCCAAAATGTGAGCCAATTTCTTCCCAATCATTTTGATCATAAAAAGATGATGTGAAAAACAGCAGTAGGCTTGATTAAAAAGCAAAGTACCCATAGATGCAAAATGACTGGTGACCAGGGTTCTGGCTCCCACAGTTCTTCCAACTACCCTTCAAGTGTTTTGTGGTTAGGACCTGCTATCAGACTCAGCTCCACACCTACTTCTGAGTATAATGTCAACCCTCAACCAGGTTGGCGAGGGTGGAACACCACCATCCAAACCTGATCACAGATTAGACCATGTCCTAGTATAGTCAGTGCCTAGAGCAAGCATATCTGGCTATAGAAATGTAGCTTCAAATACCAGCCTGCTCTGAGGTGGAAATATTACAATGAGGCTTCTCGGTATATACCTCAGTTTTCATGCTGATACCTTCCAGTTTGCATATTGACTCTTGCTCCCTATTAAAAACTCACTGTAAATGAGGTAAACACTTGACTATGGTTTTCCTCACTGGTGTGAGCTTACCTTGTCAGTTCTGTGAACATGACCTAGAGTGTTAGCAATTAGAAGCAGGACCTAACTGCTGTCTGGGCCTTCAATAGCTATAGACCAGGTTTTTGACAAAAGTGGAACAACGAAAAAAGCAGGGTGCTTTACTTTCTCACTTCATCCCAAGAAACGCAAGGTAAGCTCTTGTGAGCCTCATCCTAATCAATGGTATATTGATGAACTAAGTCTTAAAGAAGCCTTTTTTTTCCTACTGGAAAGATTGCTGAGCAATCATTTCCAGAGAGCTATCAGGCCCAAATAAAGGCACAGGCAATAGAAGGCTTAAAGGCAGTTCATTGCCCGGAGTGGTGGCGCATGCCTGTAATCCCAGCACTTGGGAGGCTGAGGCAGGAGGATTGCAAGTTCAAAAGCCAGCCTCAGCAACGTAGCGAGGCCCTAAGCAACTCAGTGAGACCCTGTTTCTAAATAAAATACAAAATAGGGCTGGGGATGTGGCTCAGTGGTCGATTGCCCCTGATTTCAATCCCCAGTACAAAAAAAAAAAAAAAGCAGTTCATTTCTCATACAGTACCACACTCCCTGTGTATATGGCCAGAAATAAATACATTCTGAATTTCACTAGTGTATATTTTCCAAGCTTTCTTCAAGTTCTCAACATCACTTATCTTTATTTAAAGAGGATTTCAATGAAGCTGGACTCCGTCCATGCACACATAAACCCCCACCCTCTGGTAAAGCAGAATGATCCCTGGTCCCTCCTCCCAACTCTGAACTTCCCTCTCCGTGGGACCTGGAGGTTTCCATACATCTGCTGATCCCCCCAAAATCTGCCTTCTATTCAAAAGAACAACAACGTGGTATTAGGTTTTGTGAATATAAATAAAACATTATGTAATGATGAATCAACAATAGTAATAAGTCCTATAACAAAATAAAACAGCAGCAGCTGCAGCCTGAAACAGATGGTGAGGAGCCATGGCCAGAAATCAGAAACAGCTTTTGTGCTGAATCAAGGAAACAGAGGCACCCTGGGCACTCCCAGAGAAGCCCCCTCGGACCTCTGTGGCTTGGCCAGCAGGAGGTCTGCCCACTGAACAACAACAAATATAGTCAAAGAGAGACAGTAGTATGGGGGTTTGTTTGAATCCATTTTTCTTTCCAGCGTGGCCAGGAGCACTGGGTGACATCCTCTCAGGTCAAAACTCTCTTTGCAGGTTCTGGCACCATTAGGGACTCAGGCCACTGCCTCAGAACACATAGTCCTGTAAATCTTTAGGCCTAAGCTGAGATGTTTCCAGAGACCTGTGTTGTCCTGGTGTTCCCAGAGTTGGTGCTGGTGCCCACAGGGTGGGATGCCTGCAGGGTGATGTTTTCTCCAAGGTTATGGAGATCAGGAGGTCACAGAAATTCTAGGCACTATCTGTCCATGGACTTAAGGCAACAATATTCTCTTGGGGCTGATAGTGGGTAGAGGGATCTTTAGGTGAAATGTTGCAGGTAAATCAATTGGGCTGGCAAGGGTCAAAGAGGAAATGTTCCCTCCTGTTCCTCATGGGCCACCCTGCCTCTAAAGTTCCTCCACAGACAATAAGCTGTGGTTAGCACAGATGCCACTGCAAAGGGTGTTACTTTTTTCATTTTACTTACTTTTTAAAATCTCTCAAGGCAATTATAGAAACAGATTTATTACAGATGAATTTTGTGCCATCAAAAACAAACTTTAGCAAAAAAAAAAAAAAAATTGACCCTGAAACAGACAATAAATACGGCTAAACCCTTTGTTAACATTACTTATTAAAACCATTTATCTTTCATTTGTGGGCTATTGAATAAGCAGAACACTTCATAGTCAACTCTTCTGGTAATATATTTTTTCAAAGATTGAGTTAATACACAGGCAAGAAAGCTACATGCTCCGTGTGCAAGTCCAGAACTCCTGTTTTCCAGCTGATCAACAGCTGTATGACAAGAGCGATATCCCAGGCTGGCTTCTGGGAAGAAACAGAGCAGTCTTGAACTAGGTGATATGATTTATATATACCTGGACTGAGGTGTGAGGACAGATGAGGAATTATAGACTCTGATCCAAAAAAGAAAAGTGCTTTCCCATCAATAGTAGAACTGAGAGTTCCTGACATAACAATTTTCCTTCCTTCTTCCTCCATGCAAGGGCTCTGTTGAACATTTGAATCCTGTAGACAATCATGTGGACAATACACTGGACTCTGGGCTTCTGAATGGTGCTTTTCCTATCAAAGAAAATAGAGCTAATAATATAATGCTAATGATGTCAGTAGTGCCTCCTGAGATAAATTGAATGAACTCCTTGGGACTGCTTACATCTGCTGTTAAGTGTCAGGATATAGGTGCAAGAGGAAAAGGGTGGGGGAGAGAAGAAAAAGGGCAGAGGAAGAGATAGACTGTTCCAGATGAGTGTTAGGCCATAGCTAGGTCTCATCCAGAAAATAAAATTTTCTTTTAATGTAAAATTTTCATATAAGCCCTATTTCCCTATCTCTCATTCCTTTTCCTTCTTTTTCCTTACCCCTGTGCTTTTTCTCATCTTTCTCTTTACTTTGATATCATTCAAAGGACATGAAATGGCTTAGAAGCAATCCAAAAAACAAAATTTAAAAATATGAATTATGTTAGAAATTCAGAGGTAGGGACAATATTACAATTACAATTAATATTACATTACAGTGGAAAGCAGAGGTAGAGGGATTTAGAATGCATATATGCAGGCTGGGGACTTCACAATTATGCAAACCCTGGGATTTTTCTATAAAACATTTGGTAGCCAAAGTGATAAAGAAAACATAAATAGGTGTTTTTTAGGGCTCATGTCAGGACTAGGAACAATGGAAAATTCATTCTAATTCTTAAACAGTTACTGACTGTATATTCTCCAGAGAAACCATGGTTTCCCATCTGCCACATAAGAAGTATATTTGTCCCATATATTTAGTAATAGTGAGAAGTAGCAAGATATTTCATAAAAGAACTCGCCTGATACAATAGATAATGAATGTTTTTCATAACGATTTGGAACTAAAAAGCAAAGCCTGGATATTCAGTACATATAATCAAACATGTTACCTACTCATAATATAAAGGATGAGCTCCCATCTTGTGAAAATTTGGCCCACTTGGTTGTCATTTAGGTTTTTTTTAATTTTTGTATTCTGCAGTAATTATGGGGGCACTTGCACCCATTGCATCTATAAAAATACTACAAGTAGCTACTAGAGAAAATAATTAACTAACCTCACAAAGTGGAATCCATTCCAGATTCACATCTTAAAAATCAAAATTTCAAGAGGAAATTTTCTTGTAGAAGCAGGTAAAAAACAGACAACATTCTATTATGGTTTCATTTCTACATTGACCTTACCAAAATTCAATGGAGAATTCCTAAATCTGAGTCCTTAATTATCTGGAAAACAGTTGACATACCATTTATGCTGTTGCCATCTGATGTTATATAACAAGATTGACATTATAGTGGCCTATATACAGAATAATTATTATAATTCATTATTCCATGTTATTACTTAACCAAGCTCTTAATTATCAAAACAATAAGTCACAAAACAGGAATAAAAGTAGAACAACTAGAAAGAAGGAAATTCATGAATCTGAAAACAACATGATGATTTGCTAAGAAAATCATTATGAAGGACAATAAAATAAGATAGTTTAGAATATTGTCTGAATACAAAAGAACCATCAAACCGTTGCCAAAATTCATATGTATGTTAAGGAATTACCATTAAGAAAATATAATGAGAAAACTTTTCCATTCAAAAATCACAATAAATGATAAACAAATGCAGAATTTTAAAAAAAACTCTAAATAACTACATAGCTGTGGAAATCAGTGGTAAGTTCATGCATTTGAGGAATATAAATTGAGAACCATGAATTATCCAATATTTGTAGGAAATGAGTAACAAAGAGAAAGACTCAGACAAATAAGCAGGAAAACTAACCCCAGAAGAAACAAAGTTAATGTAAGGAACTGAAGAGAACCTTTCCAAACAGGGAGGTGGCGGTCTCAGAGGCATTTAATGGAGTCACTTCTACTGGGGTTGAGGGGAGACTGGCACACAGAGCATGGCAAACCTGCCCACCAAGCAGGGTTGTGATTGTAAACAAATATGTAGACATTAAAAAGTAAATTAGATAGGTCGGAAGTCCAAGATATTTAGATATCTAACCTTAGATCTGGAACATAGAGCAAAAAAATGCAAGGAGATAGAAATGTGAGAGCAACAGCGGGCACCCGGTGGCTGGTTCTGGGGTGTTCCTTTCCTTGTTAAGGGAAAGACTGTGTAAGAAGGAAAGAGTCAAAAGATATAATGAACGTTCACCAGCCAGGAGAAAAGCATCAATCTGAAGAACGACAGGCTCTTCCAAGTGAAGGACATGAAGAATAAAGGAAAGATCCATGACTAGAACCAGCATTGTGAGATTCAAAAGTTCTTTAAGTAAAGAGAAAAATCACAGTGGTTTTCAAATAAACAGATAACCTGCAAGGAATGTAAATCAGACTGAGATTCGATTTTCATCACCATATTAAATGCTAGAAGCAGCAACAGCAAAGCCACCAATTTTCTAAGGGAAAATTGGTTGAATGTAAAATGTCTATGCCCTGCCAAATACCAATCAAGGGTCAGTGAAGACATTTTTAAACATGCAAAGACTTAGAAAAATTGTAATTTTCCAAGAATTTAATATGAATATGTTACTCAAGGAAATAAAAGAGCACCCCCCCAAAAAAAAAAAACTTTAAAAGAAAGAGAACAATGGGGCCGGCTGCCTCAGAGCACACCTGTAATCCCAGGGGCTCAGGAAGCTGATCACAGGTTCAAAGTCAGCCTCAGCAGCTTAGTGAGATCCTAGGCAACTTAGTGAGACCCTGTCCCTAAATAAAATATTTTTTTACAAGTGCTGGGGATGAGCCAGGCACAGCAACTATAATCTTGGAAGGCTGAGACAAGAGGATCACAAGTTCAAAGGCAGCCTCAGCAATGGCAAAGTATTAAGCAACTCAGTGAGACACTGACTCTAAATAAAATACTGGGGATGTGGCTCAGTGGTTGAGTGCCCCTGAGTACAATCCCCAGTATCAAAAAAACAAAAAAAAAGCAAAAAAGTGCTGGGGATGTGATTCAGGGGTTGAGGGCCCCTGGGTTCAATCCCCAATACCAAAAAAAGAAAAAGAAAAAAAAGAAAAGAAAGAGAACAACAGGAAGATCCAAAAGCAGCGACATCTGATTTTGACCCAGAAGGAGTGAAAGAAGATGAAAATAACAGGATCCACCAGACCTTGACATTCAAGACCACCTACTCTGACAAAACGTTTAGTGACACAGCATTGCATTTCCTTCAAAATGGACCCAGTCAAGTGACTTACTGTTTGGGGGATTTTGATGTTTAGAAGAAGTCTTTAGAGCAATAACAGAAGAGTTTAATTTTATTAGAGGAAAAAATGTAAATGACATAAACCTTGACAATTTAGAAATGATAAGAATCAGAAGTTGAAGCAGGAAAGGGAAGTGAGAGGTAGTAAAAGACTCATGATAGCTCCTGGGGGAGGTCACACACAGCAGAACATGATGAAGCAGGAAACAGCTAGAACGTGAACGTGTTCAGTAATGGAATAAGGCCTTTTCTTGGTCAAAACGGCCAAATGAGAGCATACCTCTCTTCCCTCCTCAAATGCAATAAACCGTAAAGGTAAACGTAAAGTTATAAACCCAGAATATCAGAGAACTAACTGCAGGGGAAGTGTCAGAGCATGAGAGATTTCAAAAAGTTTCTGAAAGATGGATAGAGAAATAGTGATGATTAAAAACCACAATCCAGAATTCATGGTGAGGAAATTGCAGTGGAGGAGGGAGCAGGGGATCAGAGGTGTGAAAAGGTGTGACAGAGGGCTGGGATGGGGACTAGGACTCAAACAGGAAGATTAACGGAAGGTGTTAATCTAGAGCCCTTCACCACCTCCCAATCCCTTCCCCTGAGCCAGACTGACAGACACATGATCTCTAGACACTCCCAGCAAAACTGTAGGGTTCATTGGGGAAGGAAATTGAATGAACTCTCTGTGGAGAGCTAGGAAGCTAATGACAAATGTCCCTCATTCTGATCTTCGGGGAATTAAAATTAAAAAGCAGTCTCCACCCTTTCTATCTAAAGTAAATGAGTCCCTCATCATAGAGCTGCCTGGTGCTCACCCCACAGCCCCAGGACCTCAAGGTCAAGTGCAAATAGAAGAAATGGATGGACAAGCAAAAGGCAGCAGCAGGGTGAAAGAAAGAGATCAAAAGAAATCCGTGAGCAACTGATTCCAGGGGAAACAGAAGGTGCCAACAACCATTTGTGACTTTAAAAGAATCTTCAATAGCCAGGCCTGATGGTGCACACCTGTGATTCCAGCAGCTCCGGAGAGTGAGGCAGGAGGAAAGCAAGTTCAACGTCAATCTCAGCAACTTAGCGAGGCTCTGAGCAACCTTGTGAGACCCTGTCTCAAAACAGAACATTAAAAGGGCTGGAGATGTGGCTCAGTGGTTAAGCGCCCCTGGGTTCAATCCCCCATACCAAAAATAAAAAATTTAAAAGAAAGAAAGAAAGAAGAAAGAAAAAGAAAGAAAGAAAGAAAGAAAGAAAGAAAGAAAGAAAGAAAGAAAGAAAGAAAGGAAAAGAAAAGAAAGAAAGAAGAAAGAAAGGAAAAGAAAGAAAACCTTCAATAAAGAGTCTCGGATTTTTTAGTATTTTATTGAAGTGAAAAAGAAGAATGAACTGGTTGTAAGTGTACAGCTTGATGAAACATCACAAAGTAAATACCATCCACAGCACCCAGATTAAAATAAAAACAGCAAAAATGAACCCGCCCCTCAGAAGTCCCTCAAGTTCCCCTTCCATCCACTGCTCCCTCTGTCCTTACCAAAGGAAACTTAACCACAGTATCAGTTTTGTCTGTGTTTGATTTTTACATAATTGGAAGTGCACGGTCCATGTGTACGTTTCTGGCTTCTTTGGCTCCTCATGGTGTGGGTGAGATGCATCTGCCCTGTTGCATGTGTCAGTAGTTCATTCGTTAACATTGCAGCATAGTACTCCATTGTAGGAATGTGCCACAATTTACTTATTTTTCATTGCTGGTCATTTGATTGCTTCTAGTTTTTGTCTTTTACAGATAGCACTACTATAAACATTTTTTTACATGTGTTTTGGTGCATGTAGGACTTGTCTCTGTTGGATATAGAAATGGAAACAAAATTGCCAAGTCACAGGGTATGCTAGCTTAACTTTAGTAGATAATAGCAAACAACGCTCCAAAATAATTGTACCAATTTATACCAACACCAGCTGCTTATGTGAGTCCTAGTTGCTCTTGCATCTTCTGAATCCTTGGTAAAATCCTTGGTAAAATCTATGTTTTGTCTTGTTTTGTTTTGTTTTGTTCAACTTTAGCCATTCTGATGGTTATGTAATGGTAGTTCTATTAAGTTCTCTGATTACTGGTGAAGTGGAGCACATCTTACATATTTATTATATGTTTAGATATTGATATTGGATAGCATTGATGCAACAGTTATTCCATTCTTTTGCCCATTTTATTGCATTGGCTATATTATTATTATTAGAGTGCATGTATTGTAAGATAAAGGGAAGCTCTTTATATTTTTATATGTTCTAGATAGGAGCTCTTCATTATTTATACATATTTTAAATATTTTTCTCACCCTGAAGCAAAAATAGAATAAATGTCAGACAATAGAAAGAACAAGACTCCAGAAGTCATCAGATATGCAAAGATCTTTGCCTCAAAACATGAAAGAAACAACTCTGAGAGGAGGTTTTACCCTCTTACTGGTTTAAGAGAAGGTTTAAGAGAACCTTCGTGTGATACCCAGGAGAGCTTCATTTGAAGGACTGAGTCATACTGGGCCATCAAAGTAAGCTGCCTACAGAATAAGTCCCAGTCTGTGCAGAGCTCTCCCAAATCCCCACAACATGGAAAGGTGGGTAAACCTGGAGGTTTATCTCAGTTATCATACGCTTATGTCGGGCAGCTAGAATGGCAGAGTCTTCCGCTTGAGCATTATCTTTAATTATTCTCTTTGCCTCACTCTCCCCATTTACTACATGAACAAGCTCTGTGGATCCCAACTCCAGAACGTACTGCAAACAAGTCCTCTTACCCACTTTCGCTGCTTCCACTCTCATCAAGCCACCACCGGGCTTGCCTGGGCTCCTGAAGCATCCCCTTGGCCTTTCCTTCCACTCTTCCCCTTTCTCCACTGAAGACTCAAGTGACCTCTCTTAGTCCATCTTCTGCTGCTATAACACAATACCACAGACTGAGAAATTTATTTAAAAAATAAAAGAAGAAGAAATTTGTTCTTCACAGTTCTAGAGGCTGGGAGGTCCAGTACCAAGGTGCCTTGGTGAGGCCCTTCTTGCTGGGTCAAAACATGGCCACAAGGTGAGAGGGACAAGTGGGAGCAAGGGAAAACTAGGGAGGCCCAACTCACTTTTATAACAACACTTGGGGTAACAAGCCCATCCCCACAATAATGACCTTAATCCATTATGAGGGTGGAGCCCTCATGACCTAATCACCAGTTGAAGGTCCCATCTCCCAACACCCTCACAGTGGCAACTGAATTCCAACATGAGTTTCAGAGGGGACTTCAACTGCAGCGAGCCATGTTTAAGTGGACATCACATATCAGTTCCCTTCTCCAATGGCTTCCTTTGGGCTCAGAATAAAATCCAAGCTCTGTTTTCAAAGCCCTATTTGAGAACTTGTTTGGAGGTTCCAGCAGGGGAGCGCAGCTACTTGTATACCCTTGACCGAAGAATGGTCCTCCTCTACTGGGGAAGGTCCTCTTCCACCAAGAGTGCAGCTTCAGGAGGGGCCCACGTGGAATGGTGAAGGAGGAAGGAGTCACCCACCTAGTCAGCCAGATCAGCCAAATCAACCCTGGTGATCAATGGGGTGACAGATGTCACAGCCAGATCACCCTCATATCCTCAAAGTCCCACTTGAGCTGGTTTCTTTCTTTTTCACCTTTTGTATCCCCACCTCTCCTACCTTGCCCACAGGTCCTCACCTTCCTGGCCTTCTTTCAAACCTTTGAATATGAGAAACTAGGTCCTAACTTGGGCCCTCTGCATTAACTGCTCCTTATCTGTAACATTTCTTCCCTCCATGGTTGGCTGCTTCTTGTCATCTTTTCAGAGTGACACTTCCTTGTCACTTTTTTGGTCACTCAGTTGAAAGGAGCTACCTAGTCCCTCTCTACCACAAAACCCTACTTTGATATCTGTGTCTCCACACACTCACGCGTTGGCAAGATGGCCCAAGTTAGTCACCTTCACCTTGGTGTAAAATGCCTGACACGGAGAAGGGGCTCAATAACTATCTGTTGAATGAAAGAATGAATATTCAATCATTGTTGTCCTGTGAGAGCCCAGTTGGGACCCATGGAAATCTAATTGCCTGAAGAGGAACATTTTATAATGGGCTGAATCGAGTATTCTCTCAAGTAGTGTTAGCTAATTACTTAGCAATTAGCATGTTGCTTTACTAATTTTGCCTTTCTCTCAAAAAAGCTTTTATTTTTTAAACTCCCAGATATCTTCTGAATTTTGTTCGTAGGATGGGCAGCTTGCTTTGCCTAGGCAAGAAGGAATCAAACTTGGCTTCACGTGGCTTCCAGTTCACTAATGGAAGCTCCCGCGACTCTGGTAGGAGGACCTTAAATTCAGGCAGTTTGACCGAGGATTTGAAGAAAGCTTTGGTGTCCTTTTCTTTTGCGTCAGGCAGACTGAAAGTTAGACACATTGAGGATTCGAACAATTCAAAGGGAGTAGATCAGGAAATACAATCACAAAGTAGGTTGAAGTGAAGATGAGCTAATTTTAAATAAACGGCATGGCTTACTGGCCTCTTGGTTAAAGATATTTGTGTAATTAGCCTATAGATAACAGTTCTAACAAGACTATCTAGCAGGTATTATATATTAAAAATGTATCATATGCCAAGAAGTGGGTTAATCCTTACCTAGATAAGGAGAATAAATTGATCTTATCAGGACATTACATCAAGCCTAGAAGAAATCAGTTTTTATTATATTATACAATATATAATTGGTACTCTGTTGTAGGTTAAAATCAAATGACTGGTTTCCCCTTGTCCCAGCTACAATTCCTTTGTCATGAAATTGGCTCTTGGAAAGTACTGATATTCTGAGGAAAGTTATGAAGTTGAAGGTAAGAGCCAATGCTGACCTTCCAGTTGTTCCCCTTTCTGAGCAGGGAAGACAGAGGACAAATGCAGCCCAGAATGCCAAGGACTGTGAGAGGAGTAAGCACCTGTGGAAGCACGGACTCATGGGGGGAAGTGATACCTAAACTGAATTCCTGAAAGAGGAATAAGAGTTTGGAAGGAGGCCTCCTCCAGGGCAGAGGCCAGCACGTGGCAAGGAGTAGCTGTGGGAAAGGGCCTTGTTCATTAGGGGAACTGAAAGCCATTCAATATTGACCAGGGCAACTCTTTTGCTGGCCCGTGGCACCAATAGGATGGGCAAGTGTTGTGGTCTTCATACTGCCAGGAAGCTCCGTAGTCCCGGACGGGACTAGAAGTGGTATAATAAACAGTACAAGAAAGTCCATTTGGGCACAGTCCTCAAGGCCAACCCTTTTGGTGGTGCTTCCCATGCAAATGGAATTGTGCTGGAAAAATAGGCGTTGAAGCCAAACAGCCAAATTCTGCTATCAGGAAGTGTGTCAGGGTCCAGCTGATCAAGAATGGCAAGGAAATCACAGCTTTTGTACCCAATGATGGTTGCCTGAACTTTATTGAGGAAAATGATGAAGTTCTGGTTGCTGGTTTTGGTCGTGAAGGTCATGCTGTTGGTGACATTCCTGGAGTCCACATTAAGGTTGTTAAAGTAGCCAGTGTCTCTCTTTTGGCCTTATACAAAGGCAAAAAGGAAAGACCAAGATCATAAATTTTGCTGATGAAAACAATAGTAATAAATTTTCATATTCCAGAAAAAAATAAATATATTGGCCAGGGCACAGGGTGCGTGTGCGTATTATAAGACTTGATGCTGAAAAGTAAACAGAGTCCAGACCATGACAGCTTTGTAAGCCATGCCCAGTTGAGAATTCAACTGCAGACCATAGGAAGTCATTGAAATATTTTAATCTGGGGAATGATTGGTCAGATTTATATTCAAGAAAATCGCTTTTGAGGGACAGAAATAAAGGTAGGGTTGGGTAGGGATTGCCAGGGGTCCATGGTGATGGTATCATAAGACAAATGAGAGGCAATAGGATCAAAGAATAGAAAACCAGAAAATCAAGAGGAGGATGAAAGGAAAAATTAAAGATGACTCTCAGATTTGCCAATGACTGTTCCAGAAAAGTATGTTGCACTTTGCTATATATGAGACACTTGGCAATGTATGATGGCTGCTAATGCTCAGGGAGCATGACCGTCGTTAAGAGGAAGCTTTGTGCTCCAGTCTGCATAGTGGGGAGATGCATTTCATTTGAGGAGAAAGAGGACTTAAAAGGAAGTTAACCAAGGCACCAACTGATGACAGTCTAGGGAGGAGACTAAGGAGAGGAAAATTCAAAGTTGGTCAAGCTAAAAAGTAACACCTCCTGGCAAAAAAAAGCAAAAGTAAAATTGAAAAGAACAGAATGATAGCCGGGCGTGGTGGCGCACGCCTGTAATCCAAGCGATTTGGGAGGCTGAGTCAGGAGGATCGTGAGTTCAAAGCCAGCCTCAGCAACTTAGGGAGGCCCTTAGCAACTCAGTGAGACCCTGTCTCTAAATAAAATACAAAATAGGTCTGGGGATGTGGCTCAGTGGCCGAGTGTCCCTGAGTTCAATCCCTGATTCAAAAAAAAAAAGAACAGAATGATTCACATTAATGGATGTCACTGAGCCTCAGATGAGGAAAGATTTCCAGGGGGCATGAGTTCAGGGTAGAACCAGGGAGCATCACCTGTGATAGGTGGATTGATTTGCTGAGGAAGTTATTAAGCAAAGATGTGAAGAAGACTGTTAAAACTCAGATCCTGTGCTTTAGTATGCTGGCTCAGAAACATCTCATGGGTGATGGAAACAGCTTCCTGTTTGTTGTTGGATTGAAAATAACCAGCTTCAGGACTCACCCAAGTTCTCTGCAGAAGGTTACAGCTGTTGTAATAGTGGTTATTCTCAATACTTTAATTTTCAATAAACTGAAAGTCAGGGTTGTGCCCACACTTCTATTTCCAGCTACTTGGAAGGATGAGGCAGAAGGATCACTTCCCCCCGGGGAACATATATAAAAACATCTCAAAAAAAAAAAAAAAAAAAGGAGAGAGAGAGAAGGAAAATCTCATTTAAGAAAAAGCTATCAAGGCTCAGTGGTGCACACCTGTGATCCTAGCAATTTGAGAGGCTGAGGCAGGAGGATCACAAGTTCAAGTCCAGCCTAGTCAATTTAGCAAGACCCTATCTCAAAATAAATATAAAATATAGATGAGGATGTAGCTCAGTTGTAGAACACCCCTGGGCTCAATCCCCAGTATAGAAAGAAGGAAACAAAGGAAGAAAAAAATGTTTCATTACTGATAGCAAAAACTGTAATAATAGTATTCATTGGATTTTCTATGTTTATAGATATAATATATGACAATAATAGGGCAATACAGTGGTAAAGTTTCTACATTCCACTTTAAGTGGTCAAATATTGATTGAGTATAAAAGAATGTGTAATTCCAAATGTAATCACTACTTCTGCCAAAATATTTTGCTTCAAAAATTAAAATTTAAGTTCTTAAAAAAAAAAAAAAAAGAGTGGTTATTGCAGAGATCTGACAAGGACCATGAAGGATGAACTCATTCTGAACCAGACAAGCTGCCACGGGTTCAGAGGAAGGCGTAAAACAAAATCACCACGAGAAAGACAAATGAATATGGCTGTTCACAGGCTTTTGCCTTGATCCCTAATGTTTTCTCCTGGTAACACAGGTAGACAAGTGAAGTCACAAAGCCCATATCTACCTGGACGTGTCCTGTGGTCTACAGAAGTTCACCAGTTGGGCTTCAGAAATCTCCACAGGCCAAGGAGATATTCTTAGGTGTCTTCAAGTTCTCTAGAAGAATTTTGTTTTTTATGTTTCTACTTTGATAATAATGTAAAAATTAATATAACATATTTTGAATTATCTTCATGACCCCTTGAATTTTGATCCTGCCCTGGAATACCAGTGCTGCCTTTGTTTCTAGCTTACAATGCTGTTGGTGGTAAGAAGTATTTTGTTGTCATAGACAAATAAGAGGGATTTAAAAAAAAAAAAACAGAAACACAATATGCAACAGAAGTAATTTCCAAAGTGGAATGTCCTTAAGTACTCAGCAATGTTGTAGCACCGAGTTGATGTCAAGTTATGTATATAGCAAAGTAGGTAATACTGAGGATACTACAATAATTCTAAAGTCACACTTGAATGGCAGTTAGGAAGAATATGTCCTGCTTTAATAAATGACAAGAAATACCTTCTATTTTTGTCAGAAATGCCGCAGGGGAAAACTCAGGGCTCACATAGGCAAGGCAAGCAGGACAAAAGGTTGAGAACAGCTGGGTACCAAGGTGCACACCTGTAATTCCAGTGATTGGGGAGGTTGAGGCAGGAAGATTGCCGATTCAAAGCCAGCCTCAGTAATTTAGCAAGGCCCTCAGCAACTTAGTGAGACTCTGTCTCAAAATAAAAAAAAAAAATTTTTTAAAGAGCTGGGGATGTGACTCAGTGGTTAAACACCCCTGAGTTCAATCTCCCAGTACCAAAAAAAAAAAGGTTGTAAACAGCAAAGCAGTTGCTGGCCATGGCTAAAAGCCTCAGAGGTTAATGAAAGGAGGGGAGAGGAAGTTTGAGTGTGGGCCAGGAGATGAGGACTGAGAGGAAGGTGCTAGGGAGGCCAACATTACATGGCAGGAACTGTCCTAAAGAGAATGCATCAGCACATCATGTACAACCACAAGAATGAGATCCTAATTAGAGTAAATTATACTCCATGTATGTATAATATGTCAAAGTACATTCTACTATCATGTATATCTAAAAAGAACAAATAAATATAAAATAATAATAATAATAATAATAATAAAGAAAGAATGCATCAGGAAGGTGGGAATTGGCTTGATTCTCTTTCTCCTGAGCCCCTTCAACCTTAGCAGTCTGGCTGCACTATGCATGCAACAATAACAAGCTTGAGTTGTGTTTCTTAGAGTAACATTAAGACCAAGCTAAGCTGTTTTAGACTTGAAAACTTTTGCACTTTGTCATGTTTTTCTGCTTCTTTAATGAGGACAGCATACAGCTAGATAGCCTTCCCAGACCAGCACTAACTGTACTGATTTACTCAACAGTTACTTACTGAGAATCTATTCTGCATTAGCCACTAAGGTACTGCAGAGATCAGAATTGGCTCAGTCCCTGCCCATGGGCAGCTTCCTAAGTGATCTAAGAAATGGTCCACATTGCTGAGCCATGCTACCGATATGAAAGCTCCTCCCCAGCCTGACAGTGCACTTATTTTTTAAATAAAACAAACAAATGCATAATTAAGTCAGTAGCACTAGATGTTATTCTACATTCTCTAGTACCTCTCCATTCAGAGCAGGGCTCATATTCCAGCACCAAAAACATCACTATCACTGGGCAGCTTCTTAAAAATGCAGAATCCAAGCCCCACCCCAGACCCGATGATGCCTCAGAGTCTGCATTCTGTTACTCAAGTGACCACAGGCACATGGGCATTTGAGGAACCCTGTTATCCTTTAAAAAAAAAAATTAATGGCTTCCTTTTACCCATGAGCATAAATCTGCAAATATTTTATATGTATTATTTGAAACAATCATTTAGATTTGATCATAGTTTCTCTGATTGAGCATTATTTTAATGGGTTCTAAGTCAACCAAGAAAAGTATGTCTGGTTAATAGTATAAAAATAAATTCTCAAGTTCCGTTTATAACTTCTGCATTTCTCATACTTAGTTTTTAACTTTTACTTCCAAATAGTCTATTGAAGGGGAGAAATACTTGATTGCTTTGACTTTTCTCAAGGATATTATAAGATTCTCAGCCTTAGAACTCACTTATTTAGAATATTTTGAGGTCTTAAATAAAATCACAAATTCCATTATTTGCCAATAAAATGTCATAGTTTAAATCTTAAAAAGTGTAATAATGTAACAAAATGATACAGGAAATTAACAAGAAGTTTTAAATGTGTGTGTGTGTGTGTGTGTGTGTGTGCGCGTTTGTGCATGTGCACAGGGGGTGGGGATCTCTTTGTCAAACAATGCTAAGTAAAAGTATTTCAGGATTCTTCCTGTTGCACACTCCAACAAGCAAAGTCAGACGTGTTTGGAAAATACTATCAGTTCATCCCTTTGCCAGTCCATCATTCTACTCCCCAGTCTCAGGGCTTTCTTTCTACCTTTCCAATCACCTGTAAGTCCTTCTCTGTTTCTCACTATCTATATCTCTGATTATCCCAGGTGTCTTTTACGTCTTTTTTTCCTGGACTTCTTCTAACACTCTCATAAAGTATCACCCTATTAACTAACTTTTGAACACGTTTAGCTTTGTACTTCTTTGCTGCTAAATTCTATAAGGCAGAACTTAAACTATAGATATATAAGAAAATCCTGAGTAAATAGCAACTCAATATATTCTCATTAGTTGGTCAACTATGTAAAACTATACCAGGTCGAATTGAATGGTCAAGAGTAAGAAAAGTCTTCATGTTACTTAATTTAAAAGAAGCTAAAAAGGATTGGAATTAAAAACATTCACAACAGACACCTGGCCTAAGGTCCAGAAATTTAGGGGTTTCACAGTATTTGGTTACTCTTTTTTTTTTTTTTTAGTTATTGTTCAGTTTCCCCTTCAAATTAGCTGAAAAACTAAAAATCATGTAAAAGGTTCTTTTCAAAGTGGTTCTGTACCCACAAATTTTATCAGTATTAGTAACAATCTGATGAGACAATCAAATGGGAGCTATAAATAAAAAGAGCACCATCTAATAAGAATTCACAGGCATGTGTCAATCCTCCAAGAAGACAGAGCTCAACTTGAAACTTCATCTACACATGACTCCATGGTTGACCCCAAGAAAGTCCAAAATGAATTTTAAAATTTCCCATCCTCTGTTGGTTTTTTGATATTTTATAAATTTTATGCTACATCTTCAAAACCTGCCAGAAGTTTTTCATGAAGTTTTCTGCTACTCCTACAGGAAACCACCACTCCTATTGTCTATAAATTGCAATTAAACTGAGACTTCAAGTCACCTCAAAGAGTATTTTTCTCATAAATGCCTTGTGTTTATGTCTTATCTCCTTGGCTAGGTTAAAAACTTTTTGATATATCCCTACAGAGCTAGTACATAGGCCCACAGGGGGGGAAAAAATCTGCTAATCTAGCAGAACAATTCTAGTCCTTTTACTGATAAAAGATGGTTATTTGCTCAAATCTTTTTTTTTTAATGTAGTGCTGAGGATCGAACCCAGGGCCTCACTCATGCTAGGCAAGCACTCTACCACTGAGCTACAACCCCAGCCCCCATTTGCTCAAATTTAATAGTACAGAGAGTTTCAGAAATGGAATTTTAATATGCAAGAAAGGATGGTTTAGAAATCCTAATAAAAATAATCCATTATTTTGTATCTCAAAAAGGTTAAGTCCATAGATTTTTCTGAAACAAATTTAAGAGGATTATTCTTATGAATGTGCCATCTTCAATGTTGAAGTATCATCTCAGAAGAACACACATGATCTTCACTTGCTGATCAACCTCAGAGAATCTAATAAATTCAGCTCAGTTACCCTTTTCCAAAATCAAATGCCAAATCCTTTAACACTGGCCAGTCCTCATAAACCATAAAACAGCCATCAGTCTATCAAACATAATGGAATAATTTTAAAAGTTCCTGGAATAAATGACATTCTGAGTAATTTTTTTCTTGTTCTATAGGAAATAGCACAAGACTCAATTTTATGAGAAAACTATAACATCCCAAATGTCATCACAGTCAACTCAACCTTAGCACCCAGGCCCGGACACTTTGGTCCACCACCTCCACTCCCCAGTTCCCACTGACAGAAAAAAAAAAAAAAAAAAAAAAAAAAATCTTCACTCAAGTTCTGCTGACGTCAATGGGGTGCTTGCGTGCAAAGACAGTCTTGCGGATGGGTTGAAGACAGTGTGTTGTAACTTTTCTTAAGGCCTTAATTATTCAAAGAAACCTCACTTCTAAGGGAAGGGCCAAAAAATCCAGCCCTCTCTTTCAAGGAAAAAGCAGCAAGTGAATCTTAACATAATTGAATGTGCTTCAAAGTATGTTCTTCAACTAAAAGTCTACATTCAAATATTTGATAATAAACCTCATAATGATTGCAAATAACAATCACATCTCCTTAAGAGAAAAAAAGCATAAATAAGAATAGAATCACAAGTGTCTACAATGCCTTGTAATTTGAGACTGTTTTTCACTGATTTACATTGTCCATGAATCTAAATTTTCAGTCTTTCACCCATAGTGTTGAACACTCAAATACCTGCAAATAGCCATTAGCCAAGAGAATACTATTTATTAAGAAATAATAAGCGTCTGATGTTGGACTTCAGGCTACATGATGGGTGCAGGGCAAATCTAAAGAAAAAAAAATGGAATTGAAGAGAGATTTTCCTGCTCTTAAACATTTACAATCTGTTAGGGTTACAGGTATACATTTTGTCTTCTTGTTAACTCAGTAAACACAGGCCTGGAGTGTATATGAAATAAGTGAATAAAGTTTTAAACAACAGTCCATCACTAAAGACAAGAAAGATACATGTGTATGGCCAGGTGCCAGCAATCCAAGTGCATTCTCAGAAGTGTGAGTGGAGATCAGAAGGTACCTGGGTGCAGGGATGAGTTGCCCAAGGAAGCATCTTATTTGGCCATTCCTCGGGACTGTTTATTTCCTGTACCTCCTCCAAAACAGCAGACTAGGAAAATAGCTCTGTGACTTGGAACTGCTCTTGTTTACAAAAGCTGTGTCAACTATAAGTTCAAAATAAGGGCGGACTTCTTTTTCAATTTCTATATGAAAAGAAATCTTTTCATTCCAGGAAAGACAGTGTTACCCAAATGAATCACAAAACTGTTTCTTTGACACACTTCAGATTTGTGGTTGTTAAAAACAACTTTCAAATAGAAAATGCTGCTTAATTGTCAAGTAGCTTGTTTCTCTGAGTCTTTTATTAGGTGCAGGGAATAGATCAGCTGACAAGTTATTTCAATTCTTTTCAGTTCCATAAACCATGTGCAAAGATTTGTTCTCAGGACTGAAGTGATATAAAAAATGAAGAAGACAGTCTCTGCCCCATCTTTCCAGTGGACTTACTTCTTCATAAAGCCATATATTTTTTTGAGTAGTTGATTCTTTTTTTAAATTTTTTGTTCTTTTTAGTTACACATGAGAGTAGAATGTATTTTGACATATTATACATACATGGAGTATAACTTGTAGTTGTGCATGATGTGGATTTACACTGGTCATAAACATATCAATACCCCAAAGCAATCTAGTTACCTTAGCCCTTAGAGCTTGCTTTTTTAACGCACCGAAATGCTATCAGTCGAGCTAAGTGTTTTATTCAGCACTTGAATTTTGTTATTTTGTCTGTCTAGGTGATTTCTTTTATCTGGACTCCCAGAGCACTTTATTAGAACTCTAATAAGACATTTACATTCTCTATCCTGCCTAATAGTTAAGTAAGTGGTATGTTTGTGTGTTCATAACAATATGGAATTGGATACACAGAGAAATAACAGCATGTATTTTTTTTAAAACTCCACACTTGAAAAAAAGAAAAATCAATTTTTGGTCTTGAGATAGCTAACTAGCTATCCGGTGCACACACTGGCAGTTTCTTAGGACGCCAGACATCCCTCACCCACTGAGCTGTAAGGGACTCATTTTCCTCTTTGCCCCAAAGCACAAGGGAGGATCCTAAGTGGAGAGCGGCCTCCCCTTTGTTCTGGCTGCAGCTGTCTCTGCCTGGATGAGCTCTCTAAGAGCCCAGGGTAACGGTCTTGACCGTGACCGCTCTCGAGAGGCTATGAAAGGATAAACAGGCAGCCACATGAACATGATGCTCTTTAATTATGAGGTCCTACCATGGAAGGAAGGCCGGCAGACAGGCAGACACGTTCCAATTATACTAATACACCTTGTAAACATCAAATATTTTTATTCTGAGATTAAAGAGAGCCTATATCCTCACAACACTCCTGAGACTGTGCATCTCAGGGTTGTTGCCAGTGCTGCTGGTGAAACAGGATTTCCTTTGGTTAAAATAGACTTTCACAAAAATAACAGCCCCAAGTCTAGGGGTGGTCAAATGTGACTTCCACAGCAGGCTGTCCAAAACTTTAACTGTAGTTCTTAAAAATCTTTAGAAAGGACAGGGCTCAGATTCCCAGAGGAAACTAATTCTTTATTTCTTCTAGTTTTTACCCTACCCTAGGGAGTGTTGTCAGTGGTATCCTTGGTTGGGCTTGGTAGCAGTGGGGCTTGAAGCTTAAACCTGCTTGCAGTGTGGGTGACCTGCCTTCACTCAGCAGTTGCTCTCCCTAGACTACAGCATGAAGTGGAAAAGACCCAGCTACTACTTTCTTTTATCCATGTCAGCATCCTCAATGTGCTAGGTGAATTGTCTGGGTATCTAGCCACTGGTTCCAAGCTTACCTAGGAGAAAAGGAGAAGAAATTGAACAAACTTATGGGTGTGCCTTTCTGATAGTGGGACTTTTGGTGGGTTATCATGATAAGCAAAAAGAAAGATAATTGGGGCTCAGTGGTAGAGCAGGTCCTTAGCACATAGGAGGTTCTGGATTCCATCCACAGCACACACGCACATGTGCACACACCCGTGCCTCCCACGTACACAATCTTTGAAGCTCTGCTACTATATCACACATAAATGTTAGAACTCGTAAATGAACTCCCATAAGAATAGGTTCTCTACTTGAACCAGTGGAGCAATTCACTTAGGATGAAAACCCCTTCTGTGTAAGTACTTTCCAGCTGCTGCTATAAAAAAATTACCATAGATTTGGGTGGCTTATGGATAACAGAAATGTATTTCTCATAGTTCAAGAGGCTTGGAAGTCCAAGATCAAGATGCCAGCAGATTCCATGTCTGGTGAGGGTCCACTTTCTGGCTCAAAGAAGTCATCGTGTCCTCACATGGTCAAAGGGTAAGGATCCCTATTGGGCCTCTCTTATTAGGACACTGATCCCATTTGTGTGGGCTCTATACTCGACTTCCCAAAGACCCTACCTCCTAACATCACATTGGGGGATTAGGATTCAGCAGGACAAAGGCACCTTCTTAGTGCAAACCACACTATGTGGCGACAGTGGCCCTTTATGGATGATGGGTTAAGGGTTGTAGACAAACTGGTCCTACATGGGCATGATAGTTTTAATGCCTAGGTTCAATACATAGAAAAGACAGTAAATACTTAAAACTATTCTGTTGCAACATGAACAATCACTTCTCACTTCTCAATCACATTAATTTCAGTTTTTTGTTTATAATTTCGTCATCATGAATGTTAATGCTACACATTGGGGGAAATTTTGCCTTGTGGGTGCCTTGGCGGAGCTGACTTTTCTGGCCCATGGTGAGGTAGGCGATTTATAAATCCAGACCTAGGGACTCTCATGCCTGAGTGGCTCTTATGGCAAAGTTCCAAGACACTTGGGGAGTATATGAATGCCTCAATAAGTAAGAAGTGGGCAAGACAGGTCTGAGGAAAAGAAACAAAAGATGGCTTCAGCCTCATACCTGCCCACTCTAACCTGGGTTTTATGACAATTAAGGTGAACATCCAGGAAAGTTCTGAAGGGAAGCTATGTTCATTAAAGGGCAGCTCACGGTGAGTGGGAGAAACAGGGGTTCCATTTCCTATGATTTACACATTCAAATAGGGGGAGCTTTAGGCTCATTGTTGATGCTTGGGAAGCCACAGCGTTCTATTCACTCAATAAACACCCTGACTACTGAGTTGCGACTTATCAGGCCCTGCGGTGAGTGCTAGGTTGGAAACATGAATTGGACAAAGCTTACATGCTCAAGCTGCTTATAATCTGCTACAACAGAGAAAGAAGCAAATGAGTACAAACATAAAAATTATCAAAAGCTAATCATAACACAATGGGAAAAGAATACAAAGTATAGAGGTGGCACAGAGCAGAGAATGATTACCTTTACCTGGGTAGGAGCAGTGAGGTGGTCAGGAGAGGGGGAATGTGTCCTAGCTTTTGTAAGATGAACCAGGACTTAAGGGGAAAAACTTAATTGATGCCAGGCATGATAGCACCTGCCTGTAATCCCAGGTACTCAGGAGACTGAGAGGAGGACAGCAAGGTAGAGAACTGCCTTGGAAACTTAGCAATACTCCATTGCAAAGTCGAAAATAAAAAGTACTGACCTAGCCGTTGTGTGGCCCTGGGGTCAGACCCTGTTGCTAGACAAAAAAAAAAAATTGAGCAGGAATAATGAGCAAATAAAATTCTAAGCAGATAGAGTGATCAATGGGAAGGCTCAGAGTTATGAAATATCATGCATCAGGGAGGCAACATCAGGGATTTCAGAATGACCAAAGGTACTGAAGAGCAGGTAAGGAAGCCAGATTACAGAAACCCTTAAACACCATGCTACAGAATTTAGACTCCATCCCATACTCTTGGGAAGTCGCAGAAAATCGGGTGTGGGTAGAGGAGGGGATGACAAAGCCACTTAATCTGAAATGTGCTTTGAGGGATGGACCTGGCTGAGAAGGGGAGGACTGATCAGAGGAAGGCCACACAGAAGGCAGGAGACCAAGTGGACATTATTGCCCAAGTGAAGGACAAGGCTTGTCCCATGGCAGTGACTGTGGGAATGGAAAGACAAGAGAAGCTGGGGCCAAGTTTATAAGACTGTATCATATCAGGATTTAAGGAAAGAAGAACAATTGAGTCCAGAGTGACTCCTAGATTCTTGGGTGCTGGAAGACCATGATGCAGGGAGAGCGGTTTTGAGAAGGGTGTATTGATGATGAGTTAAGACTGGAATGTTTCAAGTTGGAGGTTCCTGTTGCACATTCAAGTTTAAAGTGCAGGGAAGAGGTTGATGCCGAATAAATATATCTAGGAGTCATCAGGTTGTTAAAATGAAGAGAAAAAATGAGATCACCCAGGAAGAAGACGTGGAATGGGAAGGAAGGCGAAGAGGGTTGGAACTCAATCACCTCTTCATTACCAGCAGAGCCTCAGCCCTGAGACACCAAGAGTTCTGTGCAGTTTTTTGTTGTTGTTGCTGCTGTTTTTTTTTGTTTTTGTTTTGTACCAGGAATTGAACCCAGGGGTGCTTAACCACTGAGCCACATCCCCAGCTCTTTTTTATTTTTATTTTTTATTTAGAGACAGGGTCTTGCTAACTTGCTCAGGGCCTTGCTAAGTTGCTGAGGCTGGCTTTGAACGCTCTATCCTCCTACCTCAGCCTCCCCAGTTATTGGGATTATAGGCATGCACCACCATACCCAGCTAGCTATGTTTTTTGATTAGAAAATAGTATAGTAGAAAAACACAATCAAAATGAGAATAGTAAAGGAATGTTAAAGATGAGAGACTGCCTTGTAATGAGCACAGTGAGTTCCTGATAAAATTTACTGTATTTGACAATAAATATCAAATTTTCACTATCTGATAAATATCATGAACTACTTCTGGTTTTTAAAAAAAAATGCTCTTTTTTTGTTTTCCTTGAATTTTGTGTGAGAATTACAGTGTCACAAGTGACAATTTCCAAATTGCTTTTACTTTTTACAAAAACTGAAAGTGATGCTTCTGAGCAGAAATGGATGAATATTTTAGACTGTCTTCTTTTGGGAAACCGAGTCAGTATCAAACACTCTTTTTGTTCAACTTACTAATATAATACATTACGAAAACTCCCACTTCTTTAAATAGAAAATAAAAGTCCACTTTCCCATAATTTAGATTAGAAATGCTGCTTCTTGTTTACTGGGGATTTTTCATAGTTGCAGCTAAAATTCAGGATGATTTTTACAAGGCGAGGAAGACGTAGATCCTTCTACAAAAAGAGGAACTTTCACAATTAGTGAAAACCAAGAGTGCTGACAGGAGGGGCTGGAGGGGATGAGGTTACCACAGCGCCTGATGAAGGAAGCGGCCCCCTCAGTCCACCTTCCCACACTGGATGCTCACAGGCCCAGCAGACTGATGCTCTTCATGCGTTAGATCTGACTCCTGAGGCAGGTACCACAAGAAAGAGCAAAATGCCTATCTTTGCTTCTGATATTGAAACCAGCTGTGTTTATTCCTCTCTGACCACCTCTCGCTCCATCTCCCCCAAGTAGTTTGAACAGACAAAATGATTTCAGGCCAGACAGGCAAACTTTCAACTTCATGGTGCATGTGACTTATTAGCAAAAGCCTTTTGTAGGCTTGTTTTCAAAAACTGCAAGTACCCAGTAGAAGCGGGGTGATATATAAAAGGCTGGCCTTCTCTTAGAAGGAGAAACTTCAAAGCAATCCCTGACATCCCAGAATTCACTGCTTTTCTGGTACATATTAACTGTTTGGGACAGAGAATTTTAGGGTTTTGGCTGAACTCAAAGATCAAGATCCTGTTGGGTGCAGCATTTCGTTTTGTGTTCTGAGCCAGAAAATTCCATTGAGTGGATGTGGATGACATCACATACTGATCAGTCAGAGAGAGTGGGATGAAGGTTCACTTTAGGTTTCCCTGAAGAGTCATCCAGCAAGTCTGTGAGCAGGAGGCCCCAGGGGTAGATGCTGGGGTAGTGAACACCAAGAAGCAGGGATGGGAGGGAAGTCTATCCCACACGAATGTTGACTGCAAGTTAATGAAGCGAAGACGTTACGGAAAGGAGGGTTTGAAAGCACCAGCTACATGACTTTAAAGAACCTAAGAAGAACTATAAAATAGTTGCTATATTAATTATGAGTAATGTATATGAGTTTGTTAGAAAATTTATAATAAGAAACTGCTGAACTACTGGGGGTGGGAGTGGGTTTAGGACATTCATAAGATTCCCTCTCTGGGCCCATCTCATGCTCCCATTTCATCATCTTTCAAACGCCATGGTTTTCCTTCCTACACTCCGCAGGAGCTCATTGCCAGTTTTCTGCTGTCACAAGTTACCTTTCATTCTCTAGAGAATCAGCCTCAAGCAAAGCCTGTGAACAACATCCCTTTGCTAGGGGACTTGTATACTCTCTATGATCAACAGCTGCCCCAGTGAGATCTCCAGCTTTCCAACTCTCTGTGACCATAACAGGGCTATCAGGCAAACTCTTCACCATATGCAGAACCAAATTCCAAAATCTCTGACACAAAGGAGTTTGTGAGTCAACCAAACCCAAGGTAAGAAAAAGACATTATCTTGAGGAGCAAGATCAGTTTCTTGCTCTGTCTGTATCTTGAGGAACAAGATAATGGAGAAAATACAGACAGAGCAAGAAACTGATTGGTATAGTTGAGATTTAATGGACCTCAGCACAGGATGGCAAGTCAGAAACACCTTAATCCTGCTTTTGACCCCCACCCACTGGACAGAGCTTCACTTCCCCTTTACTGGAATTTCTCCATTGTATTATTTGAATTATCCACCCACCTACCAAGGATACACAGTTGCCTGTTTCATTAATTCAAGTACATATTTGTACCAAGTTTCATATTTGTGTGAAAAGCAGCATTTTCCAAATATCTGTTCCCTAGGAAAAAAGACAAAAAATACAAATTTTTGTCTCTAAGCTTCTTAGTGTCTAATGAATAGAGTCACCTGGCAGTTAGAGGTCCAATAGTGGTTCCTTGTCCATCACTGAGTCCCTTAAGTCTGGACAAATGATTTTATTCTTCCACAAAGAAATTTCAACTGATAGTTCCAGATTGAACTACCAGCCATCAGTACTTGATGGAGTCACTGTAGGCTCAGAGTTGAATCAGAAACTCATCTTCAGTCAGTTGAGCCATAGGGATCATGCTCTAGGCCATGGTCTCATGCTATCCAAAGCCACCTGACAGCAAATGATCAAGCAGAACATAAATGAATGGGTGAGCTGTCCTGCATTGAGAAAGGAGTCCACTCATCTGAAGAGGTTTCCCTTTCCCATCCAGTAGATGTACTGCAGACCAATTGCTTAGTGAGCTCAACTTGAGATCAGATTGTTAAGGCATAGCTCCTGCTAGAATTCCTCTTAGGATGCTCGTCTTCTCCAAAGGAGGTTTCTACACCAAGAACTGAGCCTGACTGCCCTGAAACAGAACACACTTGGGTCTAAAGAGATCTGCAGACACTTCTTACTCCTTGGCTTGCCTCTTCCTAGGCCCTATTCTTAACCTATCTTTCTATTATTGCAGCACAACCATTAGTCAAATTGAAATGCAGCTGAGGAGTCCATAGCTTTTGAACAGGCATACCCCAGGTTTTGTGAACAATTCCCTGGGACCATTGTCAGGGTTTTAACAAACCACACTCAGGTAAGCTTCATTTCTGCTGATCCTTCTCAGCTTTCGTTTCCCAGGATGGATTTCCTTGCCTCATTCTCAAATTTTGAGGGCATGCTGTCTAAGCCTGCAAGTTCCACAAAAAGTATAAACACCTGCCCCATGACTGTCATTGAAGACACAGTCAAAACATGTCTCACATATATTATATGTAACTGGGCATTCCTAAATACTTACACTACATGATGAGGGGAAACCAAACCCAAAAGGCTATAGTTAGCTTTATCTCAGGTAATAATAGTCCATGAACAATTTGGCCCCCAAATCAATACAGTTATTTTAAAATACATATTCCCTGATCCTCATGCCAAACCCATAAATTAGAATTTCTTTTGGTAAGACCGAGGAATCTGTATTGTTTAACTTTCCTAAACATATCTTATATTTTTCAAGGTAGAACCCAACTCTTGCCACTGCTTAGGAATATACACTGGGGAAGTTACCAAGCCTCTTTGAACCTTAGTCTCCTTATCTGTAAAGTGTTTATCATACCTGCACCTCAGGATTTTTGTAAGGAATAAAAGAAACTAATGAATACAAATAGACTCCTTAGACATGGTAACTATCAATAATAATAAAACAGCAGTGCCGGACACGGTGTAATCCCAGTGTCTCAGGTGGCTGAGGCAGGAGGATTGCAAGTTCAAAGCCAGCTTCAGCAACTTAGCAGACCCTAAGCAAGTCAGTGAAACCCTGTCTCTAAATAAAATAAAAGAAAGGAGCTGGTCATGTTGCTCAGTGGTTAAACATCTCTGGGTTCAATTCCTGGTACCCAAAAACTTAAAATAACATAATAAAATAAAATAAAATAGCAATGCCAGTAAGAATGGCCTTGTGTCTGGAGCAAGAAAAATCAACTTGAAAGGGTTTGAGCACCACAGTAGGCAACACATTGAGGAACAAGTGTAGCCAAGGGGCTGGGGCACATTTCATCACACAGAACACAGCTCCAAGGGCAAGCCAGGCTGATAGAGCATGAAGCACAACAGGAAAGAGTAGGGGCTTCCCAACTGGAGGGAGGAACCCAGCCACAGGAATCCAAGATCCTCAGAAAGCTGAACCAATGGGCAGTCCCAAGGAAGCAGGTAGCCAAGTCTTGGTTATACCGTGGGGACCCTGCTGCAGGTCCCAGTCCCTCACAGACAGAACCAGGGACCATGTTCTGGCCTGGTTCCAAAGACAGAGACTTCGTTCCAGAGCAGAAACCCAGATCTTGAAACTAGAAAGGGCCTGGGGCTCCTCAAATTCTTTGAGAGAGCTTCAGGATGACTCCTTGTCATAAGCTGGTTTGACTCAGACAAAAGTCACACTGGGACCACAGAAAGAGTGGATGGACCCAAGCAGAAAGCCTCTGGAGTTATTACCTAGAGAGGGTATCTGGTGTAGGAAAGTACCTGGTCTGAACAAGTAAGTGAGGAGGTTGGGGATGAGTAGGAGGCCAGACAGTGGGCAGAATCGTGTGATGAGAGAAAATAAAGGCCTTCTCCTTGCTCTTTGAATAGAGCCTTAAAGCATTTCTTGCTTGGATTCTTTCTCCTTTCCTATTAGATGAAGAAAGACCAAAACCACACCAGGATGTTCTCTAGGGAAAATATTCAGAGAAGCACCAAACTGGCTGAGGGGTAAGCAGGACAAGGTGACACATTGGTAGACTTGTACTAGTAGGACAAATTGGGAGGCATGAGGCACACAGAAAGAGTCTGAAGAATAAGACATCAGGTACTAAGTGAATGCAATAGAGACTTTGGGGAAGGGATAGGAGAATAAGAGGCTCCCTCCAATACGGGAGCACTAAAGAAGAAGACATTGCTGAAAAATTCAGATGTTATCAAGTCTCAAAGAACGATGGGAATTCCTAATTGTGCTTCACTTCTTTAGATGCAGTACTTGATGGGACTGGTCCACATGGGTCCCCGTCATTAGACAGCTGAAGTTACAGGGAAGTGCAATGCTGGGTACAGGTCTAGCCCTTGTTAGACCTCTCCCATTAGCACATCTGGAGAGCGAGAGCTGGATTTATTAAGAAGGAGTACAAAAAGAGTGAGGACTCCTGCTGAAGGCTCTGTCCCAACTCTCCAACCTCGGCCCTCCCCAGATTGATCACCACACCCAGTCCCATTGCACAGCTCCATGTCCCTTCTTCATACCACATTACCCTAATACTCTTGTCCCTGAGTTTTGACCCTAACAGAAGTATTAGTGCTCCTACACCTCAACCTGAGCCTGCCCCAACCCTAGTGCACTTCATTCCAGCTCCCAGGCTTGGGTTCACTCACCATTTTGTACATACCCTCACCCCAGGAACCAAAGAGACTTGGGAAGATGCCCCCTCAATACAGGTTATTCTGCTCAATCAAACCATCAGTTAACCAGGAGCCAGACTAAGTAAACACTGAAGCCCTCCTACAATAGGAAATTCAGTTCCAGACCCAATTTAAAAAAAAAAAATGGAGCCAGGCATGGTGGCACACTCCTATAATCCCAGTAGCTCAGAGGCTGAGGCAAGAGGATTGCAAGTTCAAATCCAACCTCAGCAATTTAGCAAAGCCTTAAGCAACTTAGTGAGACCCTATCTCTAAATAAATAAATAAATAAATAAATAAATAGAGTCGGGGATGTGACTCAGTGGTTAAGCACCCTGGGTTCAAACAAATTTTTTTTTTTTTTTTTTGAGGAAATCATCCCAGGAGAAGGAGGTACATTATTTCAGAAACCCCAACTAGTTCAATTCTGTGAGGAAGGGGAGAGGTTGGAGGCTACACAAGGTTTCAGGTTTCTCAGTTGGACCCCACACACCATTTTGGGAGGCATTAAGAATAATTCTAGGCCCTGCCTCCTGAGTGCCAGAGGTGCTGTTAATTTCCCGTTCTGTCAAGTTTGTCTTCTACTAGAGCAGTTAAATCATCAGTAGAGTTGAGGCAGGGAAACTGCTGTAAGGGATAAGGGTGACAAGGTCTGAGAACCAGGACTCAGAGAGTCAGTGGTCAAGAGGGTCAGTAATAGTTCTCAGGAGTGGGAAGCGAGCTTGGAGTTGAGGAGAAAGATTTAATATTTGCTGAGCACTTACCAGTTGAGGGGGGCTAATGGAAGCTTTGCTTAATTCTCATAGTAACTCTAGGAAGCATTGTCTCTATTTTTTCAAGCTAAGATGACTGAGGCTGATTCTCACAAGTTGCAGCGAATTCCTGGTAGGGTCAGGGTTGAACACCTGCATGTCTGATACTAAAGCCTCAGCGTTTTCCCACAGTACCAGTGAGCATGAAGCAGATACCACAGAGCGACAGAGAAGCAGCCCTAAAAGTGTGCCATGCGTGAAACCAAACAGTAGCTGGGACTATGGTGAAATAAACTGGAAAGGTGGTGTGTGGTGAAATAAGTGGGGGGCAGGTAAACCAGGCATGGCCAGGTGTTCATAAAGCTGAGCAGGAGGAGAGCTGATCCCAGGATTCTGTGGGTCTTCCTCACTGTTTTGTATGTTTGGAATGCTGCATGAAACAAAAATTCTTTGCACTGTGCCACATGCAGTTGAGGTAGCACACTCTTTTCTCTGATCCTACCAGTCGCTACACACATGATCTTGGCTTTGGGGCCTACATTTGGTTATAAAACTGAGGAGTTGCAGGGAAAAGAGGAAAACTATTCCAGAAACCCAGACTGCTTTCCATTTAGTAAAGAATTCTCACTTTTCTAGGAATTTGCTTCTGTATTGGGTAAGTGTACACAATTAGGCATAGTTCCATTGAACAGACGGTTTTCAGGAGCTTCTTGTTAACATAAAGTAAGAGACCTTAAGAAAGATCCATTCCTTATAATAATGTTAAGTGAGAAAAGGCAGGCTATAAAACCACATTTGAATCATAAAATGAGTTTTATTCAACTACATTTATAGAAGAAGGAAATGCACAGAATTATCACCATGGGTTTAATTCTCGGGTTGTATAAACTTGACATTGAACACATATTAATTTTAGAAGCAGAAGGAAAATATCTTAGAGGAAGTTCTTTTTATGGACTTTAGGGACAGATGATTGGACAATTGAAATCTTTGGTCTATAATACTCTGTCATTAGTCTAGCAGGGTTTTTGCAACCATTAATGACAGCTACTACTAATCCAATAGCTATCATGTACCAGGCAATGCATAAACTCTTTCTTTCTTTGGGGTGGGGATAGTACTAGGGATTGACCTCAGGGTCTTACACTTGCTAGACAAGTGCTCTACCCCAGCCCTCTTTTGGCTTTTATCTTGAGACAGGGTCTCAATAAGGTCAGCCTTGGTGATCCTCCTGCCTCAGCTCCCAAGTAGTTGGGATTACAGGAATGTACCACCATGCCTAGTGTCAGCAGAGATATCTCTATCAGTCTATCTATCTACCTGGGTCTAGATTGTGTGTATGTAAGGAAAATCAGAATTAAGAAAAAGAACAAAATGGAAACAGTAGTGATGGGATTACATGCCCAGTCATGGCTATGTCTAATTTTTACAATACTACAAATTAGATATTTTTAATTCTAATTTTACTGATGCAAAATTAAGACTCAGAGGAATTAAGAAACTTAATCAAGGCTGAATGATTTTGAACTCATCTGCTGACTCCACAGCCTGTCTTTCTCTGTCACCCATTATTACCTGCTCTTTGGCATTTACATTCTGGAATGGAGAAAGGGCTGAAACAGATTCCTGGAAGAGTTTGATAAAAGCTTGACATCCCTGGCTATGTCCAGAGATTCCTCTGCTGTCATGATTCATATTGGCCAGGACGGAGCTGATTAATCACAAAGACAGGCTGACTTCTTCTTTCTTACCAAGTTGGCAAACGAATTCTAGCACCCTGTTCTACGCAATATGACCATTCTTTCAAAAGAATGCTCATAGGATAATTTTTCTAGAATTTAGTTATGGGTCTTGGAAGGGAAAGGTCTTCTCATAAAATGCTGTTTCATTCAGGAGAAATAGACCAAGATCACCTTTCTTCCCTCTGACAGCAGAAGCTACTGAGGGCAGCCTGGTAACGAAGATGGAGTAGTGTTGGAGGTGGATTGGGGTCTTTAAGGAGCCTAGAGGCAAACATTGAAGTCAGGAACCTGGCTCAGATAATAAGAAAGATTTGCAGACAGCCGCCTAGCTGGCTACTGGTGTGGGCAGCCTCTTGAGTTAGGTAGGCAGAGAGAGTGATCCAGTCAGCAAGCCAGGGATGAAAATCACAGGCTTTGAGTGGCCACGTATGACTGCAAGGCCTCCAGCAAACCTTACTTATTTCCCTCCCTGGTAAAATGTGGGGACACCTGCTCCTTGTGGCAGGAAGGTTTCTTGTTCTATGAAGTGTGTTGAGCAACTCAATAAAGGGTATTATATACATAGCTCTATTTTACAACAAATTCCCCCAGAAGTGGCCAAATCACTTCCCCTGGTGACTAAGGCTGCCCACCACACACCAGTTCCCCCGTGATGGGTTAACCACTGTGGCGACACAGCTGTGTACAAGTCCTGTGGCCTCTCATACCTAAGCGGCACCCGCTGTTTTCCAGGCAGTCAGACGGAGGCTTAGGTGTGAATCAGTAATGAATGCTACCTACTCTTCATCTCTTCCTCATTTACTTAGATTTCAATAACCAGAAAGTACTTCTGCCCTGGCCCTCAGAGACTCCTCAGCTACAAACAATAAGTAGGGATTGGACTTGAAGGGAAAAGGCCCAGGAATGTGCTTGGGATCACTTACTTAAAGAAAGTGACACCTAAGAGGTGATGTATCTAACAGAAACATATCATCTATGCTAAATAAGAGTAAACCAGGCCTGACTGAGATAGAAGTGAATTCCTAAAAACAGTGATTGCTAAAGAAACTGGGGACTGATTGTCTGATGGTAGGCAAGAAATGAACCTCAGCAAAATGATTAAGGTAACTCACTGATAAATGTTATGGTCATCTGCAGCCTTGGTGTCAGCTGCTTAGCTGCGACTAGTAAGCCATTGCTTCTGTCTGCCCTTTGCAGAGTCCCCAGGTAGCCAAATGACTTCCAATCACTTTGGGACACATATTTGACCACCTTACTTCACATTTGGCTGCAATTCCAAACACTAATTCTGAAGATTCCATAAGATAATTAAATTGTGGAAGAAGAAGTCACTTGAACCTTAGGAATTCACAGATAATTCCTGCTTTCAGGTATTTTTGTCAAATAAATTATTTTTGGCTATTTTTAAGGAGTAGGACTCTGTACCCTACCCCACCCCTGGCAGTGAGGATGGAATCCAGGGATGTTCTACCACTGAGCTACATCCCCAGCCCTTTTTATTTTTTATTTTGAGACAAGACATCCCTAAGTTGCCCAGGCTGGCCTCAAACTTGGGATTCCCTTGCCTCAGCCTCCTGAGTAGCTGGGATTACAGGCATGACATTTTATAAAACAATTTAAATGACTTTAAAAATTTTGGTCTCAGCTATTGGTTCAATTTTATATTTTAATGATTAAAGCATTAGTAGCCCTGCTGGATGAGATGACATATGACTATAATCCCACCTACTCAATGGGAGGCTGAGGCATAAGGATCACAAGTTTCAGGCCAGTCAGGACATCTTAGTGAGACCTCATCTGACAACAAAAAAATAAAAAAGGGCTGAGGATGTAGCTTAGTGATAGAATGTCCCTAGGCTCGAGCCACAGTACAATGAAAAAAAAAAAATCAGTAGGACTTTATCAAGTTAATTCATCTTCAAAAACACCCTGTCTTTATGTGTATGTGGTTTGGAATTATGTGGGTTTTTTGTTTTTGTGTTTGGTTGTTGTGTTTTTTGTTTTTTTGTTTTTAGTATGAAGGGAAAATGGTGGGGAAATACATATTATAGTTTATCAAACCCCAAATGTGAAAAATAGCTTAAGAGACCCTGCTAGCGCGGTTGCAGCTGGGCTCATTGAAGCCTAATTTAAATGCCGGTAACGCATGATTCTGCCCAGAAGTGCTGACTCCCACTGGGCAGAAACCATGTCCATTTTGCTGTATAATATTAATAACAACAATAGGCAGAACATTAGCATAAATGTTTTGAGTGAAGCCCCCACACTCTATTTCAAGGTTTTAAAAAAATCTGATTTTTCCAGGCAGTGGTAAACCACAGAGAAGCCAGGCTTAATTAGAGAAGAAATAAGAAACCAGAAACTGAACATATGGCTCACAGTCTGGACTCCTCCATCACATGACTCAGTCCTTCACTCATTGTTCTAGCAATGCTCTAGAAACTGGCGGAACAAAGTTAGATAAGGTTATGATCTATGACCTCAAGAAAGCCAAAGTCTAGCAGAATCATGCATTAAAAATCTTGGACTTAAGTTGTAACATGTTTTCTGAATCATACATACAAATGGGCAGAGAAATAAATGATAAATTAGTCAGAAAGACAGCATTGAATGCCTGAGTGGAAGAAAATGTAGAAAGGAAGTGTACTTAAGTCGTTTTGCTTAAGTGCTGTAAGAAGATAAGTAGATAAGGATGATGGTGTCATTCAAAATGATATGGTGTCCCAATTTTCCTTACATTATCTGGTAGCAATTTAAAATAGACTTTGTTTCTGTCCTAAGAATACTAACACTTAAATAGTGTTTACTATATGCTACCCAATATTCTGAGCACTTTATATAAATGAACTTATTTATTCCTCAAATAATCCCAAGAGGTAAATACCATTATTGTCCCCGTTTTTCAGATGAAGAAACTGAAAGAATAGAATTTCATCAAATAATATTTAGTTAATAAGTGATAGAGCCAGGATTTGAAACCAAGAAATCTGGCTTTAGAGACTGTTCTCAACTACTGTGTTATAAAACTTTCTTATAAAAATGATTATATTAGGGGTTAGGGATGTGACTTGGTAGTAATGCACTTGGTTGGCATGTTTGAGGCCCTGTGTTCAATCCCCAGTACCATACACACAATAAAAGAACCATACATAAACACTGTACTCTAGTTACTAGTTGCTAAATTTATTTCTCATAAGTACAGGTAAATAATTCTGAAATTACATTTATACCAGAGTAGACCAAATAATTATATTAGAGTGGATGCTGGGAGTCAGGTCCCCGCTATTAGAGAGGAAGTTACAGATGAACAAGGATGACTAGAAGGATTGTAGAGCTAATTTACAATCAGAGACATCAATGTAAACTAACATTGGCTTAATATACATACAGATAGACACAGAAATAGATTTATCACACATACATATATTAGGTGTTAAGAGGCCTTTATTGAAATAATAGCAGAGTAATACTTTTTTTTTTTTTTTTTTTTTTTTTTTTTTTTTTTTTTTTTTTTTTTGCAGTGCTGAGGATTGAACCCAGGCTTTGTGGGTTGCTTCAAAAAGCAAGTACTCTACCAACTGAGCCATATCCCCAGTCCACTGAGTAATACTTTTTAATACTTTTTTTTGGTATTGGAAATTGAACTCAGGGGCACTTTATCACATCCCCAGCCAAAGTCTAGCAGAATCATGCATTAAAAATCTCCAGCCCTTTTTATTTTTTATTTTGAGACAGGGTCTCACTAAGTTGCTAAGGGTCTTGCTAAGTTGCTGAGGCTGGCCTCAAACTTGCAACCCTCCTGCCTCAACCTTCCAAGTTGCTGGGATTACAATTGTGCACCACCATGCCTAGCACAGGGTTACACTTCTAATATCCTTTCCATTTGCCTATACAATGTATTTTCTAGCTGTGTCTGTAACAGGGCCTAGAAGCAATGAGACCCCAGAAACAACGAGGACACCCGCCACATAGATCTTGGTTTCTAAATACCATTTTCTAACAAAAAGGAACCAGGCCTCCTCAGAGAGATGACTGATCTAGGGCTCGAGCAAGGAAAATGTAAGATATATAAGAAGCATCTTATAGAACCAGAAAACAAGGATGTGCTTAAAAAACAAAAAGATAGGGGCATATCAAGGGACATAGGAACCAACCTGAAAGAGCTCCCAATGACCATACCTGCAGCAATTCAAGCAGTAAGAAAGCACTTTTCATTGAATTATTCCTCAAATTAGAAAATACACATAGATTCATACTGACATAAGTAAATGATTGAATAAATAAACAAATGGAGGAGAGGAGACAAATTTTCCTTATGGAAGAATTCCAAATACAAAGACACCCTCTATACCAGGAGTTGGAATTTGTCCCTCCCCTTTTCTTTGCTGGGGATAGGCTAAATTTAGTGACTCACTTCCAAAGAATACAGGAGGGAAATGGAAAAAATAATATCTTTACAGTGGAGAAAACTGCCTGGCAAATGCTACCTTAATCAAATAACAATGGTCCTCAGTGACATCATATGCCACTACAAACCCTGTCATACGATCTGACGAGAAGGACATTCCACCTTTGTGATTTTCTTCTCGAAACCCCACGAGTCCAATCTGATCATGTGAAAACATTGGACAAATTCAGATTGGAGTCATTTTAGAGGTTATCTAGCCAGTACTCCTGAAGACTGTCAAGATTATGGGGAAAAAAAGAAAAGACTAAGAAATTGTCACAGACCAGAGGAGACTGGGAAGCCATGATTACCTAACACAATATGGTGCCTGGATTAGATCTTGAGGCAGAAAAGGAGAGTAATTGAAAAACTGGTGAAAGCCAAATATAAATTGAAATGTGATTAATAGTGTGCCTATGTTAATTTCTTTGTTTTAACAGTATGCCATACTTATACAGATGTTAGCATTAGGAGAAATGGGTAAAGGATATGTAGGAAATCTCTATGCCACACTAGCAACTTTCCTGTAAATCTAAAATTATTCCAAAATTCAAAGCTTATTTAAGAAATTGTTACGTTTCAGAATAGAGATACAGTTCAATGGTAGGGTGCTTCTCTAGTGTGCACAAGGCTCTGGGTTCAATTCCTGGTACAAAAGGGAAAAAAAAAGGAAGGAAAAAAGAAATTATTCTATTCCCCCCAACAGCAACTATATATCAAGCCAATGAAAAAAGGCTAGAAATAAGATCATAGCAATTTTTAGTTTTCTGATGGGACTGTTATTTCTTAATTCTTTATAAAGCACTTCAGGGGCAGCACTAAACTCACTCAGGTTTCCCTCAATGCTTATTGGGTGCATGTCATTTCCCAGACACTGTCCTAGCTATGTTGGATACGTTGGTGAATAAGACATGAATCTTGCCTCCAGAGAACCTCCAGTCTCATGAGAGAGAGAGAGAGAGAGAGAGAGAGAGAGAGAGAGAGAGAGATAAGCCAATACAAAATGAAAGCATAGTGAACTATGTAGTACCTATAGAGCGATTTCAATATGGGTACCATGTAGGACAGGCTGTCCCTCTGGAAGAGCTCATGAGAGTTCTATTGTGTCTTGTGACTACCACAAGAACCTTCAGTGATGTGATCATTCACCAGCCAGCTTCTAACAGCATAAAGTACAGATATTGTGTCACCCCCCTGTGAACCCTGTTCAGAGTTTTCCATTGGCCTGATGATCCAGACAAGACTTCTTACCATATGTGATGGTTTCTTTAATGTGTCAATTTCGCTAGCTATAGCATCAAGTTATCTAATCAAACATTAATCTAGGCAAAGCTATGAAAAACTTTTTATGGAAGTACTTAACACCTGTAATCAGTCAATGGGCTTCATACAATCAGATGAAGGCCTTCACAGCAAAAATCAAGGTGTCCCAGAAAAAAATTTCTTTTTCAAAAAAGAAGAAAAATTCTACCTCAAAATTGCAGCATGATCAACTCTTGCTAAGTTTCTAGCCTCCCTGCCAGGCTGCCATACCAACTTCAGACTTGCAGGTTATATGAATTATTTATTTATATGATATGTACTACATATTATGTATTATTGGTTCTGCTTACATATAATTGGCTTAAATATTTTATTAGATATTTTTATTAATAATTATTATGCACACACACATATCCTACATGTTGCTTCTCTGGAAAATTCTGACTGATACACCATGATCTCCAGGCTTAGTGCAAGCTGGTTCTCACCTTCTCACTTTCTACCACCTTTCTACCCCACTCCTCTCACTCTGCCTTCCACTCACACTGGCCTTTTCTCACACTGAATCCTTTCAACTTATCCTGTTCCCTCCTCTACCAGCTGTTCTCTCAGCATGAATCACTCTCCCTTATTTTCCTGATTAACACCTACTCAGGTCTCAGCTCTTAGCTCAATTGCTACTTCCTTGGGAAACCTTCTCCAAGTTCCTACTGTCAGACCCACTTAGTATGAGCTTTCCAAGAACCTCACACCTCTTCTGCAGAGCTGGACAAGTTGCAGCTTCTGTATTCCTGACTTGTAAGTTCCATGAAGGCAAGAACTGCGTCCAGTTTGGGATATTTTTTATAATTAGGTTCCCTAGCACAGCACTTGGGACATACAAGTCTCTCCATGAATATCTGTTTAATAAATGTCCACAAGATATGATAAAAGCAGAAAACAGCCCCCCTACACAACCACAGCCTCTGAAGTTCTTGCCAGGTAGAGTCCAGTGGCCCAGTCCTTTTTGACAACTCATCAAGTTGAAACTCAAGGTCCAAAAAAGGGGAACTCAGGGAGGCAGTCAAAGCAGGCACAGGGAGGGGGTTTTACTTGCCAAAGACAGAAATGTCCCTGCAGATGGGCTGGAGGCGGTCAGAGTGGCTGCAGCCTCACATTGACACTGACTTCTCCAAAAATACCACCTGCATTTTAACCCAAAGTTTATGTAATGATATTTCTCACTTATTACCAGCTGCCAAATGATGAAACTCCCAGAAGCACTTTTCTGAAGTCCTAAATACCAATGCTAGAATATTAAAAAATAGAAAAAGAAAACAAAGACATATTCTCATCACATTTCTTTTTTAAATTTTTTAAAATTTTTTATTTGTTCTAATTAGTCGTACATGACAGTAGAATGAATGCCTTTACAAATTTTGATAAATCATACATAAATATAGTGCAATTTCTCATTTCTCTGATCGTTCATATTGTAGGATCACATCAGTCATCACATTTCTTTAATTTAAAAAAAAATAGTCCTGGCTGAATTAAGGGTAAGCAAGAGATTATTATGTTTCTTTTGGTTATTGTTACCCCAACTTAACTGTCCCGAATAAGCAGGTAATGTTCCCAACACACCAGCACACTCAGTCAAATCTCTAAAAGCAATAGCTGTAGCCGATTTTTCAGTTCACGTATGTTGCAATTTTAAAACATGCCTTGGCCAGATGGGGGGGCACATACCTCTAATCTCAGCAACTTGGGAGACTGAGGCAGGAGGACCACAATTTCAAGGCCAACTTAGTGAGAATCTATCTCAAAATAAAATATAAAAAGGGCTGGGGATGTGACTCAGTGGTAGCACTTCCCCAGGTTCAATCCCCAGTACCAAGAATAAATAAATAACAGTTTATACATAAAACACATCTATGACATTGTTCCTGGCGAAAGGTAGGGTCTATAGCCTCTCGTTTTGAATTTGGGCAGCTTATGTCTCTGTTGCAAACCAATAATATGCATTAAAAATGCTTCTTGAGTCAGAGGGACTGCCACACCTTGGTCATAGTCTCATCACAGGTCTGTTTTGTTCACAGGAACTTACTGAGCCGGCAGTAAGTCATATTCTCCAGAGGCTGCTGTGCTTCAAGGAAGCAACACCACATGGAGCGCCCACCTGAAGGCCCTGGAGGTGGTAGCCTTAGTCTTCCAGCACTCTCACCCAGACGTGAAATATGCGAGTAAGCAAGTTCTTAGATGATTCTAGCCCCCAGCTACTGAGTCCACCCCACCCTTTGAGTCTTCTCAGCTGAAGACTCAGACATGGGGGAGGAGACGAAGAAGTCAACCTCACTGTGCCATTTCAGAACTCCTGACCCCAAAGCATACTAAAACAGTTATTGCTTTACATAACTGTGTTTGGAGTGGTATTTGATATGGAGCAATAGTAACGAGAACAATATAGGAAAATGGGGCTTATTTCATAAACATCAAAACAAATGTCCAAATTCTCTATCAACAACTTTTATTTAAGACAAATCCCTCAAACAGAAACAAACAGACACATAAACAATAAAATCTGGCCTCAGTATTCCATGAAAGGAATGGGTTCCAAGCAGCTTTTGATACTGAAGGAGAGGAAAGAATCACAGTTATCCCTTGGTTTCTATAAGAGATTGGTTCCAAAATCTACATGTGCTCAAATCCCTTATATAAAATGGTGTAGTATTTGCATGTAACCTACACACATCCTCCTGTATGTTTCAAATCATCTTCATATTACTTATAATATCTAATGCAATGTAAATGTCCTAAGTAGTAGTTGTACTATATTGTTTAGGAAATGATAATGAGGGAAAACATCTGTATGTGTTCAATACACTTTTTTTTTTCAGTACTGGGGATTGAATGCAGGAGCTCAAGCATGCTTGTCAAGCACTCTACCTCTGAGCTACCTCCCCAGCCCAGACACAAATTTTTAAAAATTCAATTTGCAGGGGGTTGAATCCACAGATAGAGAATGTGTGAATATTGAGGGCTGGTTGCTTGTTGGGGAAAGGAGTGATACATCAATGAATGAATAAAAGGAATTACTCTAAGAACTGTGGAATGTTTTAGGTAGGGACACAACAGAAGGCACAGGACAATTTTCCATGAACAAAGGCAATTCAACCTCCAGTTCAAAAAATTCAGTCCTACAGATAACTTGGGCATATCCTTGTGTTCTTATTCCATCATATTTAATGGCATTTATTAACAATAACCAAGAACCTGGGAGTGTAACTCAGTGACAGAGTACTTGCTAACAGGTGTGAGACCCTTGATTTGATTCCCAGCAATGAAAGAGAGAGAGAAAACAAGTCAAGCACGTGCAAAGAAAATACATATTCATCAGACACAAAACTGAGCTGGACAACATATTCAATGACAGAAAGAGTCAAAATTACTTCAACAAGCTAAAAACAAGATGAAGATGAGTAGCTGGAGTAACCTTTATCCCACTGGGCAGCTGAAGAGATTGTGAAAGAACCTCAAAGTATCTGGGAGGAGGTGTTGCACCCATGCTGAAGATAACAGGAAGCTATAGAATTTTTAAAATAGAGATGCATGGTGATGAAACATAGTATCTTAGAAGATTGATTTGATAGCTCTTTGTGCAATAGATTCAAGGGAATAATAAATGGAAGAAAGGCCACTTAGCACTTAGGAAATATTTGCAGTCCCACAACAATAAAAATGTTTAGATCTGGTCTAGTCTGACCATAGTAGGAGGAAGAGGGGACAAGGATGATTTGGTGGCATGACCAGGAAGACTTGGGCACCAGACTAGGTATGAAGAGAACAGGTGAAGGAAGAGTCAAAGGAGACTAAAAGAATTTGAGCCAAGCAGGCAAGTTTACAGAGGTGATGTGTTTGGAGAAGAGAAAAGCAAGCTTAGTAGGAATCCAGGGACTTTGAGATAGTGCTAGCCAGACATTTAGGTAAAAAAGAACCAATGGATGATTGGAGACCTTGGATTAAGCATTACGGGAGGAGATAGGCCTAAAGAAGTGGGTTTGGAAATCATCAGCATGGAGGTGACACCTAAAGTCACCAGTACATTCCCATGTTCTTGCTGTGTTACATTCTATATTAGAACTTTAGCCTTCATAGCATTGTCAGGATGAAATTTTTAAAAAAAAAATTCTTATTGCATCATTTCCATGCCATGAGCTGCATAATTAGTTCCTCCATGTCACAGCTACTTCAGTGATAATATGATAATTAAGAAACAAAATATAAATTGACTAAGAGTACCTATCTTCATTTTGGTTCTCAGTGTATTTTGAACTATTCCTCCTACTCTCTTCAGCTGGTAGGAATGGCCATAGAAATTATGGAACCACTTTAAATGCTTTTAAAGAATAGCTGGGTGGGCCACCATCCCTACTGCTCTCCATGTGAATAAATTGTCAGAACACCAAGAGCTTTTGTAGAGCCAAAAAGAACCAAAGAATGTGCAGCTGGAGATATCAGCTGTGCATATCTAATTCTGGCCAAAATAATTCCCCAGAGTGTCCAACTTTAAAGAGAGAAAAAAAGAAAAAGAAGAAAGACAGTAATTCAGTCAAGGAAGTCAATAGTGGCTAAAGACATGAGCTGGCCACACAACACCATTACAGCTGGGTATCAGAAGAGGTGCAGGCACTGTCACATTTGCGTAACTCACAATTGCAAAGTGCATCTCAGTCCATGACCATCTATCTAAAAGCATGCTGGGGGTCAGAGGCATGGTGAAATACAGTGAACTGCAAGTGGAATGAGATAAGGAGGAGAGGAAAATATGTAAGGAACCTGATAGATTTTACTCAGAAAGAGATAGCAAGTAGACAATGTGGGATGGGGTCTCCTTAAGTAAATTATGACTCAGCAAGTGCCATTTTATCTGCCTAAGAAAGCAATTCAGGATAGCAATGTTTCCTGAAAAGTGTCTCTGTGAGTGAGACCATTTGGAATAGTGACAGGAGCTGCTGGCAGATGCATAGTAGCACTGTGTGACTTCCGCAGAGATGATCAGGACTGATCTCAGTCAATCCTGTGAATATTAGTATTGAGTGCTTTCAGGAAGTGTTGAAATTTGCTTTCCTTGGCTTCCATGATCTCCACTACATTCCATGTGCTGATTTTCCTCCTGCCTCCCCTGACCAAACTTCATTTGCTTTCACAGGTTTCTCTTCATCTGCCTGTTTCTTAATACCAGAGCACCACTGGGCACCAAGCCCTCCTCTCCAACACTTTCCCTGAGTGAAATTATCTGCTCCCTTGGCGTGTCATTCATGTGTTGATGACTGTCAAATATTTACTCTCACCCAGACCTCTTGTCTGAGCTAAAGACCTGAATAGCAACTACATCCTACGCATCTCCTTTTGCGCGTTTTATAAATTCAACTTGTCTAAAGTTACAGATTTTCTCCTAAAGGACCATGCCTTCTCTAATGTTTCCTATCAGGGAATTCACTTTCATTCACTTCATATTTCCAAGTTGGTCACCTAGGAGTCCTCTTTTGAATGCTCTTGACCTTGGCCCACACTTGAACCACACCCCAGTGTCCCAAATGCACCCACTGCTCTCCAACTCTCTTCACTGCTCTTCCATTGTCCTAGGCCACTTCTGACTTGTCTTCATTCCATTATTACAACAGCTTTCTGACTTGTCTTTCTGTCTGTGATCTTGACTCTGCCCTACTTTGTCCCCAATCCATTCTCAAGCACCCATTATAAATGGATCCAAACATCTCACTTCCTCTGCTAAAAACTCTTCAGTGGGTTACCACTGCTCCAGAGTAGATTTTACTGGACTAAATCGGTGTTTACAAAACTTGAGTATATACCAGAATCATCTGGAGAGCTTGTGAAAGCACAGATGTCTAGACCCCCAGAGTTTCTGATTCAGTAGTTCTGGGATGAGGCCATTGAATTTGCATTTCTAACAAGTTTCCAGGTGCTGATGCTACTGCTGATGATCTGGGCACCACAACCTTGAGATCTGCACCAAACATTTGAGTCATCATCTTAGTCATGTAAACATATGGAGTAGGCGCCCAGTGCTCTGGGGAAGGAGGGGCACCTCTTCCTAAACCCCTTGAAAGGAAGATATCATTGCTGAGCAGGAAGCAGGGAAACTTGCATGGGAATTAAAGAACTTCTGGGAAACAAGGAATCAAAAACCCCTTCTATATTGAGGTTGAAGATTACCAGAACTACTCTGATAGTTTAAAACCTTCAGATTAAAACAAATCTGCAAGAAAAGGACATCGGGGTTCTCATTTTCTTTTAAGGCAACTACTATTCTCTAGTTCTCCATCGTTATAATTCAGATGAGACAGACTTCACCCCAAGAATAGGGGAGGGCCTAAAACTTGGGTCCAGTAAGCATGTGCCATACTCAACCCACAGTGGCATTGAACTCAAGTTATTCGAATGACAGCCGATACTACTACTAAAGCTGTTGGGACAGTGACCCTCCCTTTGGGGTTGCCCAAGCGAAAGGATGTAAATCTGGGACTTCTGGTGGCCATTGCCAGCGGAGGGAAGAATATGTCAGACAATGATACTGACATTAAAGAAAACTCCACCAAAAGATGAGAGAGACACACTACTGATGATATCATCTGGATCCATCAGGGCCTGATGTTAGAACCTGAGCTGAGTTTATGTCACTTGCAACTGAAAATCTCTCCTAAAATAAGCAGGAACTCCACTAGCCAAAGCATGCATTGGTCTGGTCCAGGATGCCTAAGTAACCAACTGTTCGCTAGTGGCTTCTTTCCAGAGGGACAGTTCCGCCAGTCCCTCTAGAATTCCAGTGATTAAAATTTTTCCTCACAAATCATTCCTTTAAGACAGCGCTTCACACTGCACCTCACTTCTGTTTTCCTTTCTTTCCTATGAGAGCTTCCTGAATGTAAGAACTATGTGTTGTCTACCAGATTCCTTGGTGGCCATGTGCAGTAGCTGGCTCATAGTAGGTACTCAAGTGTCAGGGCAAACAACTCAGAAAAATAGCAAGATTGAACCTGATTGGTCTGTGTCCAAATAGAAACTTTTTAAAGGGAGGCAAAAGGAGAAAAGTACATAAGAAAGTAATGCTAGACTCAAATAGGTAGCAAACCTCAAAAATTAGGTAGACCTATGCTCAGCTCTAGAATATTTCTAACAAAATTCCAACTCTCACCAGAAGCTTTGCCATTTGTCTTTTCTTTGAAAAAGCATTATGGGAGAGGGGGTGCCAGAGAATGGCAACTGAGATGGTGACTCCCATATAAGTCAGCTTCCTCTTCCCCAAATCAGTTTCCAGAAATTCTGCCACATCATGCAATGAGAACCCCCTGGTTTCTAATTCAAAGGAAAGTCTCAGAGATCTTGGGCAAAGATGACTGCAGCCCTCCTTTGGTGGCTTTCAGTAATAAATAGCTTCCTGCCAGAGCACTCCCAGGAGCTTGAACTGGTGGAAAAGAATCACTAGATGGGAAATAGAACCCAAGAGGGGTCTGTACGTGGTACCCAGCACAGATTTGTCACCACATCTTTGTCCTGAGGAGTCCATTAGACTCACAAGGCACACTTGTGGCCATGGACACTCCACCTAACAACTGGACCTGAGAAGTGGTCCATCTTTCTGACATCAAGGGACCTGCCCTGGAAGAAAAACAGAAAGGGAACAAAGAGATTGCCTTTCCAAATCCTCATGGATGACATGAGATCCGCAGCTTTCCTCTGAGTCTGCCTCAAAGACTTCCTTTACAATTGTTCATAGGCTAGCTCAAGGGCTAGGCAGTGAAGTTCACTAAAACAGAAACACAACCTCAAACATCCAAAACAGCTGGTGGAAACTGTGACTGTGTCAGAGGAGCTGACTTATCCAGCAGAGTCAAAACAAGTGTGAGAGCTTCAAACAGGCACGAGATCAGAAGCAAAATTAGGTGTTTATTGAGTGCTGTCCCTCCTGATTTTTTTTTCCTTCTTTGCTGGTTGTGAATCTCCTCCTTGGCTTCAGCTTGGTGAGGATAAAACCCTTCACGACAGAAAAAAAATAATGACATGTTGGGAAATTCATTATAAATATGAGGGTTTTTTCCTCATTAGAAAAGTTTGTGTTCTTTATAAGAAATTTTGAAAAATGCAGAAAAAGGGTAAATCATAAGATAAAAATTACCAGCAATTCCATCACTACTGTTTCCATTTTGTTCTTTTTTTTAACTCTTGTTTTTTGTACAGACACACAGTTTGAAGTATGTCAGATGTAGATCTAAACAGATAGGTAGTTAGAGTCATTTCTGTTAATTCTAGGCTCAGTGGCACACTCCTAATCCCAGCAACTTGAGAGACTGAGATAGGAGGATGGGAAGTTCAAAGCCAGGCTGGTCAAACCTCATGAGACCCTGTCTCAAAATAAAAAATAAAAGGACTAGGGATGTATCTCAGTGGTAGAGTGCCCCTGGGTTCAATTCCCAGTACTACAAATAATAATAAATATGGCTATAACTCTGTTAAAATTACTGACTTTTATCTCCATTTTCTGCCTAGTTCATTATGGCCATTTTCCCATGTCATACTCTTCTGCATCATAATCTATTTCGTGAATGCTAATTATAAATCTTTAGGATACTTCTAAATTTTGTGATATTCTCAACGGCACTATGAAAAAGATCCTCGTTGACATATTTTTGCAGGGGCTGGGGATATAGCTCAGTTGGTAGAGTGCTTGCTTTGCAAGTACAAGGCCATGGGTTCAATCCCCAACACTGCAAAAAAAAAAAAAAAGAAGATACATTTTTGCACATGTGCATGGTTAGGATTTTACTTTCTCTTTCAGGACACTGAAATCCAGGAAATAAAGTGGGTGGTGACTGGTACTGAAGAAGCCCAACCCCTCGCTTCCTGAAAGTTTGTGATGGGGTCCCCTTTTACATCTTTTCAGACAAGTTAGGCAGCTATTATTAGAACAAGGCCTTCCTGGTTTGCTACAAGCCTTGCTTTGGGTCCAGTTAATGATTTCTGCAGTTTGCAATGCAGCAACACTAAAATAGGTTCTTAAAATGCCTGACAAGAAACGAAAGCATATAAGATAAATACATAGAAAGATTTCTAATCTTGTTAGGAAAGAGCAAATATAAAATAAAGAGTTGTTACGTCCAATAAAGTATTAGACTTGATGAAAAAGGTCTACCCCAAACCTTATCTTTCAGAAAACTCTCAAATTTAGATAATTTGAAGCAGGTTTCACAATTACAGGAGAATAGTTAAAATGTTTCTGATTTCTCCTATTTTCTAATTTTAAAAATGAAATGACATGCTCCTAAGAAGACTCTCAAAGGGCATCATCATCTTTCATTTTAATGCCCCCATCGAATACCAATTGCCTCTGTATTGGTGTGAAGCATCCAGTCACTGGTTACTGGAGGATGACTCATTCCCCAAAATCATTCCAGAATAGAGATAGTAGAGAGGTCTGCCTCCCACCAAAAGCTCAACAAATGCTGGTGCATTTTAGGAAAATCATTATCATCAAAGCCTGAGATGCTTTCCTGGAGCACCTCTTAGTAGTTGCTGTACTCCTGACCTCTGGAAAAAGTGTAAGCAACCGCATGCGTAGTCACAACGCCTGCCAGTTTCCCTTAAAAGTCTCATTCTCTTCATCACCACTGAGTGAATTAAAAACAGTTGGGAAAGCGCCACTAATCGACAGCTGCTTGCAATTAGATGAAGCATTGAAAGCCACTCTCTTAACTACCTTCCCAACTGCCTTGCCATTCAGCATGAGCAACACACCGTGACAATTTGCCAGAATGTTTAACTTATCTCCATCTCCAGTGGTTTCTATACCTTCCTTATTTTCTTCAGTCTTCCCACACACTGTCTGACTCTTGAAGTTCCTCTTGTTAAATTAGAGGAATACAGGGAAGGGATTAGTGGAAACCAGGTCGAGCTGCTTTGTGCTAAGATGGAAAATTCTTCCCAGGCAACTAGTAGGGGACGAAGTAATCTAGATGTTTCTCCGTGAAAAAAGAGGCCTTTTCTTTTTCCTTTCTTCTTTCTCTTTTTTTGTTTTTTAAACAACAAACTGAAAAGTTCTCTGTCACAATGAGACAGAACAAAAGTCACTGGGCTTTAGTAAACTCTTTACAATTTTTGTAACTTAAAGATCATCATGTGGAGTGGGGAGGGAAATGTACAGATCACTTTCTGCAAGTGTTTCTTTTACGAATGAAGAAAGTGGGCATCAAGAATCTGGTTGCTATTCCCAAGGTCACACAAGAAGTGACCGAGGGTGAACTGAAATCGGCTCTCTTGAGTCTCAGCACACGTCCCTCTCTGGTGACCCACCTGCCTTCTGCGGAGAAAATCTTCCCATCTTAAAAGGGGCTGTAGTTGCGACCCAAGGGACAGAACTGCATCCCTCCAATGCCTCTCCTTCTTACAGGGAAGCACCCACACCTCCAGCTCTGCCCTTTTCTTAGGGCCAAAAGTAAAAGGGGGGAATTATGTGGCTTCCGCCCTCCAGCTATAATTCCCAGTACTGCACCTCTCCTCCTCACCTTGACCATCCCTGAGTACTGTTCTCCACCTTGTTCCCAGTGTTTATCACCACCTACACTCATCTGGCCTATCTTATTATACAAGGGACCAGCAGAGAATGAAGGAAAGAAAGAGGGGAAAAGCAAAAGAGATAGTGAGGGGGTTCAGCAGAAGGAGGAGGTTATGCCTTCTCAAAATTCAAGTTGAAAGAGCTAAGACACAGCAGCAGCCCATGCCCCTGCCTTCTTGCCCACAGTGGGGTTTTTCCCCAATCTTCCACTTGAAGCTCATGTTCTCTTCCCCATCAACCTCCTTCTCACAGCCTCGAGTCTCTAGAGTCTTTTAGGCAATCATGGGGTCTTCTTTCTTCATTTGAGAACACACCAAAATGGCAAAGTGACACATCATCAAAAATTATTTTTAATGCCCTATTTGCCAACAGCTTAGCTTAGAATGTCCTTCAACTTAGCAGAAAGTGAAGACCTAGAGATTGAAGGACATGAAAATGTCAGACTTTTCTTTTTATTCCATGACTAAGCTTTCATTCTTTCAACATCAAAGTCAAGAGTTTGAGTCATTTTTTATTTTGCCCCCTGCCCAGGGATTTTACATACCAGGACAATATGTCCTAGCAAAATTCACTAGGTAAAATGTATGACTTTCTTTCACACAGAGGTAGGAAAGGTAAACAAGCACTCCCAAAGTACTGTCTCTTGGGCAGTTCATTTTTAGGAGGACACATACAGAAGGAGATTCTCTTAAAACTACATGTGTCTGCAGGTCCATTAGAATCTTCACACACCCCCAGGAAAGATGTGTATCCCAGTGTGAATACCATGCGACTAAATCCACCACGTGATCTAATGTCTGCTTCGAATCTCTTGTCAAGACCTGTATCCTCCAGACTTTCAGCTCCTCTGGATCACTGAGCATGCTGTTCCCACTACCTAAATGTCAGGTTCTCAGACACCTTCCCTCACCCATTCAGTATAAAATAGGTTTCACAGTTATTCTCTCTCCTAGTTCTATGATCTTCTCCTTTATAACATTTATCACAATTGACCTCGATATCAAGTTGTGTTTATTTAAGAAACCCACTAGATTCGCATCTAATGTAGTCCCTACTAGCATCTTTAGCATTACTTGGGAACTTGCTAGAAATGAAAGTTGCCAGGTCACCCCAGACCTGTGAATAAGGAACTCTGAAGGTGAATAAGAAACTCTGGAGATCTATGCTTTATTAAGTTTTCTAAGTATTTCTGATGCCAGTAAAGTTTAAGACATTGGATTGTAAGTTTCATGAGTATAGAGACTATGTCAGGTTCGTTTTTTCCAGAACTTTGCCCAGTGGCCAGCACAGAAGATAGAATTTTCATAGTTATATAATGTACAGTAAATTCAAATAAGATTCAAGCATTCCCCACAGTAAGAAATGCATATATATAATGAACTTTTATATATTATAGAAATAAATACACATATATGTAAATATACACATATAATAAGTTTTACAAAATACCATTAATATAAACCATATTAAGGTATGTGCATTACATACACTTCATCCTATTCTATTGATTCCATTTCTTCTTTATTTTTTAAATTTTTATTAATGCTGTTAAGAGGACTACTGAAGCTGGGTGCAAAGATGTGCTCAGGAGGCTGAGACAGGAAGATCAGAAGTTCAAAACCAGCCTCAGCAACTTGGTAAGACTCTGTCCCAAAATTAAAATTTATGAAAAAAGGGAGTTGGGGATGTAGCTCTGTGGTAAAATAACTCTGAGTTCAATCCCTAGTGCCAAAAAACAAACAAAATACCCACTAAATTTATTTCACACTCCACTAATGGATCCATAATGCACTTTGAAAACTCTAGCCATTGAGACTATTTTAAAGAAATGCAGCCCCCATCCCTGTTGTTCTTTTAATCTGCAATTCCTTCCTCCCCTCATTTCCTCATACCCAAATCCTCCTGATTCTCCAAGGCCCACCTCTCAGAGTGGGCTCCTCAGAGATAAAGCTCATCTTTCCTTCTTCTGCATTCCCAGGGCATCTTTTCTTTGCTTAGCCCATCACTGCCCTTATTTTCTCCTTTTATTATAGGGATTATGCAATGTCATTTTGCTTCTTGAAGTTAATCTTCCAAAGTAGAATCCTTATCAAATTCTCCTTTATATTTTCCATGATATTCAGTGTATAACTTCAAATAATTTTTCCTAAGTAAAGTACTTTCAAGGAATGAGCTGTTCATTTCATTTATGGTTCTGCAGAGAAATACTTTAAAGGAAGTAGTATTTCAATGGGTGGCTAAGCAACAAAGGGCATGTAAGAAAAGGGGAACCACATGGGCAAAGTGCCCATGACAGAAGGTGCAGGGCAATGAGGCTGTGTTACGTGTGGGGTGCAGAAAGCACTGTGGAGTCAATTGGGTGGTCTGGTGAGCACCTTCACCAATCTGGACTTTACTCTGCAAGGAAAGGAGAACCACTGGAGATCTGTAAGGTGAAAAATGTAATTGGATTTCTGTTTAAAAAAAGATATCTTCAGGGCTGGGTATGGAGCTCTGTGGTATAGGTACAGTGCTTGCTTGCCTAGCATATGGGAGGCTCTTGGTTTGATCCCCAGCATCACCACACACACAAGTTATGTAAGAGAGTGGTGGCTGTGAAAATGAAGCACTCGGCTCTCCTGTTGCAGGCAGACTTCTGAGTGACCGTCCCAGCTGCTCCCGTGCATCCACCTCTGTGTTTTGCAGAGAACTCCTTTCCCCAGCCACCCCCACCAATGATGGCAACAATAGCACCAGTCCATACCTAGGAGATGCAGAACTCCTCCAAGTTGGCTCAAGGATTCCCCATCATATACCTGCAACTCAATGACCATTGCACTAAGATCCCAGCCTGCCCACCCAGGCCTTTTTCTCCTTCAGTCAGATCTACACTGCAGTGTGAAGACTCTCCCGGCCAGACCAGTCCTTCTTCCTCACCTTTATCCTTCATGGGCATTTCCCCCAATATATCCCTTGTGTGTATAATACTTCCATGGCATCAGTTTCTCTGAACCAGAACCAACTGCAGAGAGATAAAATCAAGGAGATAAGAGACACAGAGGTTGAGATGGGCATACCTGATTAAAATACACATATGCCCTCTCTCCAAAAATCACAAACTAGAATTACCCTATGATCCAGCAATTCCACTTCTGGGTCTGTACTCAAAGTATTGAAAAGTATTGAAAGCAGGGACTTGAACAGATATTTGTGCACCCATGTTCACAGCAGCATAATTCATAATAGCTAAAAGGATGAATGGATGAAGTAGCATATACATACTTGGGAATATTATTCGGTTCTTAAAAGGAAAGAAATTCTAGAATTGGGGTGTACCTCAGTGGTAAAACTTTTGCCTGACATGATTCAATCCCTAGCACCTATAAAGAAAAGGAAGGAGATTCTGACACATGCTATAATATAGATGAACCTGGAGAGCATTATGCTAAGTGAAAGAAGTCACTTACAAAAAGACAAATGCTGAATAGTTCCACTCACATGCAGAACAAATGCAGTCAAATTCATAGAGATAGAAATTAGAATGGCGTTGGCCAGGGCCTAGAAGCAGGACCTAGAAGCAGGGCCTCATGGGCAGTTGCTCAGTGGGTACAGAGCTTCAGTTTTACAAGATGAAAAAGTTATGGAGATCCACTGTACCACAATGTGAATATACTTAACTCTACTGCAGTGTAAACTTTAAAAGGTTAAGATGATACATTTTATGTTTTGTGTATTTTACCACAATTTAAGCATAAGCCTGAAAATGAAATATGCATATATTTTATATGTGTTTTGAGTATAGATATTGAGTACACAAAGACACTCAAATTACTGAAATTATCAAAGCTGAAAGAAGGAAGAGTTCACCTAAAAAGCCATTCTATAGGAAAGGATGCAGATCTTCTATCAAACTGCATTTCTTCATAGTCATAAGTCCAACCAGGGTCAGATAACACCAGGCAATCTTCCACAAAATGTGAGATGGACAGATCACCAGAACACTTTCACCATGTCACATGCTGCCAGAGAAGATGGGGCAACAAAATACAAGCAGATGTCAACACTTTCACCTTCCACTTTCTAAATATTGCTGATCAGGCCAAGTTTCATTTCACTTATTGGGCCACTTTCCATGTTGGGGGAGAGGGGTTGAGAGAAGGCGGAAGAAAGTGTTCAAATCCAAGTTTCATATCTGCTAAAATAAACTGATGTTGCTTACTGCTGGATTTCAAGACAAAAGTTTCCCTAAATTAGTCAAGAGTTGTTCAGTGTAGGGGTCAGCAAATGTTTTCTGTAAAGGGCCAGATAGCAAATAACTTAGACTTTGCAGGTCATATGGTCTCTGTTGCAACTCCTTGATTCTGCTGGTGCAGCTCAAGAAGAGCCATAACAGTGCAGGTGAGTAGCTGGGCAGGTGTGGTGGTACATACCTACCATCCCAGCTACTCTGGAGGCAGAGGCAGGAGGATAGAAAGTTTAAGGTCAGCCTAGGCAACTTAGGAAGACCCCAGCCCAAAGACAAGCAAACAAAAAACCCTATTGAATGTGCCTGGCTGTGTTCCAACAAGACATTATTTGCAAAACCAGATAATGAGCCAGGTTGGGCCCATGGACCATAGTTTGCCAACTCCTGATATAGTGTACTAGGAATTCTTTCAAAAAATACTCTCTTCCAGTTTGGTTACGGAAGCACTACCTGCATTCTGTTTTGTTTTGTTTTGTTTGTTTTGTTTTGTTTTGTTTTGTTTTGTTTTGTTTTGTTTTGTTTAATCTACTTAAAACCAAAAGTACACAATTAAAATCTAGTTGAAAGTTATCAGTTACATTAAGCACCTTCTTTAAGAAGGGAAATGACCATGAAATAAACCTTGACCTAGAGAAAAGAAACCAAAATAGTCCTCTGACTGCAATCTGAAATTACATTCATCTACCAGACCAGGTTGCTCAAAGTGTGGTCCTTGGGCCGTAGCATCAGCATCACCAGAGGACTTGTTAGAAATGAAATTTCTCAGGCCTGGCTTTGGGCCTAAAGAACTAGAATATGTATGAGCAGGCTAGCAATCAGTGTTCTAACAGGTCCTCCAAGTAGTTCTGATGTGAGATTATGTTTGAGAACCACTGAACTAAGCTAAGCCTGAAGCTGCCTATGCCCCAAATTTTCCAATAGCAAAATAGGAATATTGAAATCTTATTATCTTCCCCTCTCCCTATGGTTACAAAGAGATAGTCGCAGCTGAGCGGATAGACACTTAAAGTCATTCACATAACTGAAGGCTGTTAGTGTTTAAGTTAAAATACTTGCTTTTTTTTTCTCTGAATGTGGATCATCTACATTTAGAAACAAACACTGTTCAACTCGAAATCATACATACATTTATAAAGACTTTCTTCAACTTGTTCTGTGGAATGATTGATACAGTCTTTAGGATTATAGAGATAAGATACATAACTTGTGAGGGCATTAGATCCCAGCAGGGCCAGAGCCAGGTACAATATCTGCAGTGTGTGGAGTAAGGCCATGCCCAACGCTGCCTCACTAATTTAAATACGAACCAGTGAGAAACCTGGGGAAAACCTCAAGCCATGTCCGTGAATAAGAACAAGGTATTGGACAAGCATCTAGGGAAGAAGGATGAGAGGGGAACAGAAGCTAACTTGTACATGTGTGCACACACACATGCACCCCAAAAGAAAATTATGCAAGACAAATTAAACATGCCGGTCAGAATGCCCTTCAAGTCTGAGCTTCTGATGGAATCGGATTCTGAATAATGCACAGCACTGATGCATGAACCATTTCCCCCAGGTCTCCTGGAGGCACATGAGCACCCTAGGGGTGCACGGTGGCAGAGTTCACTGGGTTTGTGCATGGAAAGAGCAGGTCCACTCATTCCTGTACAAGCAATTCTCCCATTTTGCAAGATGCGACTGAACTCTCTCTCTCTTTTTTTGTTTTGTTTTGTTTTTTGTTTTGGTGCTGGGAATCGAATCCAGAGGTGTTTAACCACTGACCCATATCTCCAACCCTTTATTTTTTTTATTCTGAGACAGGGTCTTGCTAAGTTGCTTAGGACCTCATTAAGTTTTGACGTTGTCCTCAAACTTTTGATCCTCCTGCCTCAGCTCCCAAGTCACTGGGGTTACAAGTGTATGCCACTGTGCCTGGCAAAGCTATTGAACTCTTAAGGACAGTAAGAATCACCAACTCTGAGTCACATGGGGAATATGAAGTGCTGAAGAAGTTAGGAATTTCACAGGAGCACCAGCAGAACTTTTAGTAGGCATTCTTTGGGGAACTTTCTCAACTCTTGGGAAGTCTCCACAAAGTTCTGGAGTTCCAATTGAAGCTCAAATGCAGCAAGGTTCTGGTAATTGCACAATGTAGCTTCCTTGTGCCCACAAGATGGTAAGGTTGAGGGCTGTGTCTGACATCTCATGTGCTCTGTATCATTCTCTCTGCCTCACCCTTTATACATATCCCAACAATCATTCTAGCTGGTTCTGTGCAGACTCTAGCCGTATACAAGAGTATCCCAAAGGACCACTCCTGAAATGAGCCTATTTTCAGAGCTTCTTTGTTGAGCCTGGAAAGAGGAGTGAATAAATCCGTGGGGTGAAGTTTGACCAATGAGGTGAGAAGCTGATTATTACATGTGTCTCCCTTCTTCCCACAACCACCCAGCAAATGAAATGGAAAACTATCTTATTCACATCCTCAGGTAGACCTGCAGGACCAAGTACCAGTTGCCCATGACTGTGATTGACTTGACATTATTTATTTGCTTTGCGTTTTCTCCCTTCTCTGCTTTGTAACCCCTATCACTAGTGCCTCCTGGATCTCATGCCCAACAATAAGTGCATTTAGACCTTGTAATGGTTTGGATGTGGGGTATATCCCAAAAGCTCATGTGTGAGACAATACAAGAGGGTTCAGAGGAGAAATCACTAGGTTGTGAGAGTCTTAACCCAATCAGTGAGTTAATCACCTGACAAGATTGAGTGATAACTGAAGGCAGGTGGGGTATGGCTGGAGCACCTGGGGCCTTGGGGTGTGGCTTTGGGGTATATATTTATATCTGGCAAGTGCAATCTCTCTCTCTCTCTCTCTCTCTCTCTGCTTCCTGATCACCATATGAGCTGGTTCCCTCTGCCACACTCTTCCGCCATGATGTTCTGCCTCACCTGGAGTCCCCAGGAATGGAGCCAGCCTTCTTCGGACTAAGACCTCTGAAAGTGTGAGCCCTCAAATAAAATTTTCCTTCTCTGTAATTGTTCTGATCAGGTCCTTTTAGTCACAGCAGCAAAAAAAGCTAAAACAGATCTTAGGCTCAGGATTTCTTTTTTGAAGAATCCTAGTTAAAGCAGGAATGTGTGGGTTTCACTTGACTTAGAAGCATTAGTGTTTGTGGTCAGTATAATATTTAAACATAATTCAAGGCAAACAGATGGTATTATATCCTGTTTTATATAATTTACATTTAGTGTAATAAGTCTATTACATGCCTCTAGCAAAGATACAATAATGTTCATGATTTCCCTAGATGCCCAACCATGCATCTCCAACATATAAGAACTCTAACCCTTTTTTAAAAAATAAATATATGCACACCCCAGGGTTCTAACAATTCACTAAACAATATTCCAGGGATCTGGAACAGCAAGATGGGACAAGTTGTAAAGCACACTTGAGACACATGATGAGTGGCAGAGCACTTGCCTGACATGTGTGAGGCCCTTGGTTCATTCCCAGCACCACAGACACACACACACACACACATACACAAATATGACATGTCTTAGTTTTGGCAAAGAGAATGAACACCTGAATACTTACTCTACGACTATAATGGCAAGTCATCATATTCTAAATTTTCCATCCCATTCTGTCCCTCTCCCCTATGCCTCCATTCTCCCACTGAGGACTTGTGCTTCTCTGAACTGGTGGTTGCTACTTTATTCTGTTTTCTGTTTAGGGTTTTAATACCAACCTTCAAAGATCCTTCAACCACAATGATCAGGCACAATTCAAGGAGAATACTTTTATAAAGAGGAAGAAAATAAATGCAGCTAAGATTTTCAAAACAATTTATAAGCTAAGTCACTGTGTATGTGTGTGTGTGTGTGTGTGTGTGTGTGTTGCTGGGGATTGAAGCAGTACCACTGAGCTACATACCTAGCCCTTTTTATTTTAAGATAGGATCTCATTAAATCGCTAAGACTAACTTCAAACTTGTGATCCTCTGACCTTAGCCTCTTGTGTTGCTAGGATTACAGGGATACATCACCACACCCAGCTTAAATCACTAACTCTTATTTTTTAAATATATTTTTAGTTGTTGATGGACATTTATTTATTTACTTATATGCAGTGCTGAGAATCAAACCCAGTGCCTCACATGCTAGGCAAGCATTCTACCACTGAGCAACAACCCCAGCCCTAAATCACTAATGTTAAAAAATAAATTCTTGAAATATGAAAGGTTGAGGATGAGTTCCTATACTCTTTAATTTCCTAGTCTAAACCAGGAAAGGATGGTGATTGGATTAATTTTCTACCTATGGTTTTAATCACATGGACATAAATGTAAAAATTACCTTCTGTGTTAGACAGCCTTCTATCACTGTGACAAAATGCTTGAAGAAATCAACATAAGGGAGAAAAGATGTGGTCTGAAGTTTCAGTGATTTCAGCCAGGAATGGGTTGGCCCAATCATTGTGGGCTTGGGGTGAGGTAAACCATCAATGCAAGTACGGTGTGGTAAAGCAAAGCACCCCATGACAGCCCTGAATCAGGGGGCAGGGGGAAGGGACTGAAGACAAGATATACCCTCCAGGACATGCCCTCAGGAACCCAGGGACCCACTTCCTCCAACTAGGCACCATCTCATGTAGTTTCCACTATCTCACAATAGTCCATTCAATTGTGAATAGATTGATCCATTGATGAGATCTGAGTCCTAATGGTCCATCACTTCCCAAGTGCCCCACCTCTGGATGTTGCTATAGTGGGACAAAGCATTCAAAACACGAACCTTTGAGGGACATTCTGGATCCTAACTACAGCATCTTCCTTCTTCCTCACTCATAGACCATCTCACAGACCTCCTAAAACACCCTAATGATGCCCTTTGATGATCTACCTTTAGCGTAAGAGCTCCCCAGGTATAAATAATTTTAAATTTCAGAAAATGAAGCTTGTTCTCCAAAGACCAGCCCTTGGAGGATATTAAAAATGTTCCTCAAGATGTGTGTCATCAGTGGAATGGATTCATAGCCCATAGAGCTCTGGGAGTATGTTTTCCTGAGAACAGTGTAGACTATCCATCTGGTCCTTTGGGCCACTAGGTTTGGATGACTGTGATCATCCTATAAACAAGTGCCACTTTGACATTATTTCAGTGTAAGACTCAATTAATTTACTAGGAAAATGTTTTGATGAATTCAAGTTACGTGAAAACTTACTCAAATTCACCTTGTATATCCCGATGTCTTATTAGTAACCCAAGACCCACGGAGTATTAGAGCAGAAAATTTCAGTTCCCAACCAAGAGAAACACCTTAAATAAATAAGCTACTTAAATAATCAAAGGAGTATCTAATATTATATTTTTCCACCTCTCAAATGTGGCTATATTCTGGCTAATAAAATAAAAATGGTATTTCCTAAGTCTCTCTATAAATGTAATATAATCCCCATAAAATTCCACCCATTTTTTTCTTCCTGAAGCTAGACAAGTTGATTATAAATTATTGGTCTTTCTGGGACAGGTCATCAAAGAAGTTGTTAACCCCCTTCCACCTTCTTATTGTTAGAAAGTAAGATGACTGGAGCTCAAGCAGCCATCTTGAGCCATGACAACTCTTGGAGATGAATGCCACATGCTAGGATAGTAGACCAGAAAGATAGAAAGAGCTCAAGTCACTGATGATATTAGAATCACCATTTCATCCTTAAACTCCTACCTTTAGCCTTCTTTTAACTGAGAAAACAAACTCTTAATATGCTTTAAGCTACTTCTAGCTGAACCTGATCCCATCTGATACAGCGTACCATTGGCTAAATAGTCCATGGTACCATCCATGATTTGAAAAGAGCCCCTTGCTTCTGATATACATAACTAACTGATGTGAATCCAAAAAATAACAATAAGATTAACAAAATGAATGGAGGAATACATAGAGAGGATAGATATAAAGTAAATATAACAAAAATAATAATCATAAAATATAGATGCTGGGTATTCATGGTATAATTCCTTCCACTTTTCATAATAAAATGCTGCAAATCATACTGACAAGCTACCACTACCATTTATTATTTTTTTTAATATTCCTAGTATTGAGGAGTACTTAGCTTCTTCTCTCTCACAAAAAGAGTCATTTCTCTTCCTGTTTTATAAACACTATTGTGGACTTCAAATCTTGAAAAATAGAACTGGAAGTACTGCCAATGGGACAAACTGGGTACAAGTAAAGATTTTAAAGGCTATATAAACAGAAATCCATCTGGAAAGATGTTTTTTTCATCAGCACAGTAAAAGCGAGAATAGAATTTCCTGATATAGACGTACTGTTTGACTCTGCAAATCCCACTGGGTGCAAGAGAGAGGCGTCTCACTCTTTAAAAGTAACTTTCACCCATGGACTGAGTCTAGTAATAATCAAATCTCAGTTAAACTGAGCTCAGCACTAAGGACATCATTTTCTTTCCCTGTAGAGTTTCTCCCCTCCCTCCTTATCAATACAGGGTTATTTCCAAGGAAATATAATTTCAGTTGGATCTCCTGATCAACTGGAAGCATTTTTGTTGAGAGAGTAACAATTGTGGTGTTGGATCTTTTCCCATGGATCTGTATTCTAAGAAAAACAAAATTGGAAATGACTGCTGAACAATTACTGGCAAGAAGGCTCAAGTTTGCAGAAGCCTTGGCAGCAAACGGCCAATACAGAAGAAAAAGTCTTTTCCTTTTCTCAGAGATGCAGTAAGAATGTGAGTTAGGGCTTCCTAAATAATGCCAAAACTGATTTGGCCTATTGTGTCCATAGAAAAAAAAAGTCTATTTGCTGAAACTAAAATGCCTTCAGACAATGGGGCAAATTTAATTACAGAGAGTTGAACTCTGAACTCTTCCAACAGAATTCACATATTATATTTACTGAATGACTGGAGAAGACGCTGAACTAAATGAAGAACATGGACTCATATTACAATACCATAGCTTCACTTGCTGATGTCTTGCTGAAGAGTCCTGTTTCTTTTCTTTTCTTTTTTTTTTTTTTTAAGAGTTCTGCTTCTGAATCAACATTTTCCAAATTTGATGTCATCTCAGAAAGAATGATTTTACAAAGCCTAAGGGAAATATCTTCAGCTGTCTTGGAGTTATTTAAGGATGGAAAAGAATATGATTTACATATAAATTTACTTTTGGCAGAAAATGGTCCTCTGTATAGAATCCTGTAGGACAGCCTTCTGGAAGAGAAACAAAGGATGAAGATCAGACATTCTCAGTATTAGGCTTGTTACCTGTATCATCACTCTGACCCTCATAAAGTCCCCTCAGACAGAAATTGTTATTGTCTGGTTTTATAGATGAAGAAACACATTTCACACCATTTGCTCAAGATCACCTACTAGGAAGTAGTGCAGCCAACACTGGGACCAAGTCTGACTGATGCCAAGGTCTGATCTTTCCCATCTGATAATGCTGATCTTTGAAAGCTAACTGTGTATGTTAGTTTTTCATCACTGTGACCAAAATAACCTGACAAGAACAACTTAGAGGAGGAAAAGTTTATTTTGAGCTCACAGGTTTTAGAGGTGATGTCCATGGTGGGCTGACTCCATCTGTGGGCCTGAGGTGAGGCAGAGCATCATGGCAGAAGGGCATGGCAGAAAAAGTCAGCTAAGCTTAAGGTAACCAGGAAGGAGAGAGAAACAGAGGAAGGAGCTGTAGGGAAGACGAGCCTTTCCACAGCACCCCCAGTGACCCACTTCCTCCAGCCACACCCCACCTGCCTAAGTTACCTCCTAGTTAATCCATTCAAACTAGGATGGACTGACCTAGGTTACAGCTCCCACACTCCAATCATTTCACCTCTGAATATTCCTGCATCAACAGGAGCTGGGGGACACCTCATAACACAAACCATAACACCAGCTGCCACACAGGACACTCAGCAATGAGAGAGAGAGAGCCAAAGAGAGGGAGATGGGTGAGAATATTATAGAAGCTGCAGCTGAAGTTACAACTGTGAAGACCTTCAAATAAAAGCTAGATCATTTGTTTTTCACTTTTTTCATCCTTCATTTCTTTACTGTTTTATTTCTTTTGGTAAATTTTTTAAAAGAGGAGGGCAAATACTGGTATCTTTTCAAAATCATTGCTAAACTCTCTTCCTCCCCTCTGCTTTTCCTGCATCTCTTTCTCCCAAATATTGATTGAACACCTACTGTGTGCCAGGACCTGTCATTTATATATCTCTATTATAGACTAAATCAATTTAATTTACTTTTATGAATTAAAAGGAAAAAATATGGTAACTGTCATCAGAGTAAGATAGTCAGGCACTGAGCTAAAAGACAGCAAATGGGCCGCAAGAGTATCCAGAGCAGAGATGTGAAGGCCTCAATAGAAGCTTCCTATCAATGAAGCCCACCATTTGGCCAGCTTGAGTTATAACTCCACTTTCCCCGCCCTTCATCAGGCAGTGTGAAACCAACCACCAGCATCACGATTAAAGAAGAAAATGAGGCCCCAGGAAGGGCCATCCCTGGAAGGAAAGCAGAATAAGAAGGTGGGCAGGAACCAGAGTCCCAATGTGGATCCATAAGAAGAATGGAGAACACCTCAATTTCACTGTCTATGTCCTGTTGGCTTCAGGAGTGGCAGGGTTGGAACCTGGCCTATCTTGGACCCCACATGTCCACAGCTCTTGGCACTCTACCTGGAACATAGCAAATACTCAGTGAAAAAAAATGATTGAGTAGATGAACAACTTATAAATAAGACAGAAAATGACAAAGAGACCTTGACCAGACTATCTCTGTTATATGACGCAAAACGAATAGCCATTTATCCAGAAAATGTTGCCTTGTCTTTATCTAGTTCATGTGTATCTAGAAATCTCTAACCTCTTCAAAATCCTATTATAAATCTATACCTCACAGCAGCCACAATAAAAACCAATGATCTATTAAGATCATCTATAATCTTAATAGAAGATGTCATCATAGATGAGGTGGGAAAGTGTCCGTGGAGGGAATGACTCACTTCCTGATAGCTAAACCTCTTGGGTTTCATGAAGAGATTCAGTCACCCTCAAGATCTGTCGCATGCATAAGGAAACCTTCCTCTGGGAAAGAGCACCTTGACTGGTTTCATACAAATGACCCCATTGACCACTGCCTTCTGAGCATCCTGAATCAAGAACTGATTGTGAAATATGGGGAAATCTTTTTTAGTTGAAGTCATAAGACCCCAAACCCTGACCAACAGTCACTGATTCTTAGTCCAATCAAGAGTAACAGGAAAGGCAAATATTCTGATCAGTTATTCTCACTAATGTCACCTATTTCTCTTCCCACTTTACCCAAAGTAGTTTGGTGTAATAGAGTCATGGAAGTCCAGTGTAAATTTAAAAAAAGAAAAATCTGGTTTGGGCACAGTGGCCCA